>JACM01033512.1:0-53070 GCA_000787095.1 Periophthalmodon schlosseri | reverse complement strand
GTAAATTATTGAAACATGCAAACTTGACTGAGAAATTAGATTTGAATAGCATCAGTACTAGAATAGAAGTAAATAGTGGTAGCTCTTTCCTCCCAACATGAAGGTTGGATTGGATCCCTGAGTCGGCTAACGCACAGTCTCCTGCTGTCCAAAGATAGATGGGAATGGCTGTCTCTGTCTGCGACTGGACACTGTTGTGCATGTAGCCTATGATTTTTAAGAAACACTTCTTTTATACTGTGTTTCTAGATATAATGTGTAATTCATGTTTCTCACCTTTCTGTTTTCAATTTTTTCAGCATTCTGTTTGAAAGGAACATTTTGAGTACTTGAGTAACCATTCCAGATACAGAATATTTTATTTTGAATTGTTAATTCCAATGGCAACAGTCTGAAACCCATGGATGATTGAATAAGAATTGAGACCCCACTAATCTGGTTTAAGGCTATTTAATTGAATAAATTATTTGTGTTGTTTTTCGACATAACAGGACAAAACTTCCTTTGTGCAATGAGAAAAACAACGAAGAGGTAATGGGTTTGGATGATTCTTATGAAAGAGTTTATCTGGTGCTATGTTTAATGTAATAAAATGGCTAAATGTTGACCACTGACCACCAAGTTACATTCAGTTTAGCTGTCATTTAATTATTTGTTTCTTGTTTTTAACACACATGATTCCACTTAGCTTTCTCCATGGTTCACCAGAAAAGACAGAACTCAGGCTGTAATTAGGAACTTCAGACTTTGTCCATTGTAAAATACAGATGTTAAAAGTTTGATAATCAGTGTTATTTTAATTTCCCGGCAAATGTAAGAGTTTTATGAAGTAAAGTCACATAGGGTACTTTATGAGATGCTATTAATGAAAGAAAATTATGGTTATTTTGACAAATCAGTGTAATTGCACAACCTTAGAATTTGGCATTGTGACATGATACCTCATAATAATAAATAACACTCAAAATACCTTAAGTTGCTTTATATTGGAGGAAAGGCAAAAACAACTCAAAACACAAACAGAAAACATATGTACATTACCATAAACATGTTCATAGTATTGTCAGATATTTAAATTTTCTGTTTTCTTATTTGTGTTCAAAGGCAGAGAAAAGGGAACCCCCAAAGCCCTGGTCTACCCTGGGATCGGCTCGGACTGTTGTGCAAAGATGAAAGAGGCTGCAAGCATGATCCAAGGAGACTCCATCGCAGACTCCATCGATCTGTCGGGAAAAAACAAAAAGCGCCGAAACCGCACCACGTTCAGCACCTTTCAGCTGGAGGAGCTGGAGAAGGTCTTTCAGAAAACGCACTATCCTGATGTGTACGCCCGCGAGCAGCTGGCCCTCCGCACAGAGCTGACAGAGGCGCGGGTACAGGTGAGGGCCTTTTCTTTGCTTTAAAACAATACCATGGAGACTTACCACTGTCACTCTGGTCTGGGACAGGTTTGGTTTCAGAACCGCCGAGCCAAGTGGAGGAAACGGGAACGCTACGGCAAGATTCAAGAGGTCCGCAACCACTTTGCTGCTACCTATGACTTATCTCTACTGCCTCGCCATGACACATATCAGGTAAGAACTACTGTCATGGTAAGACTACAGAGTTCATAATTGTTATTTTTTTTGGGTCATTTGTGATTCAGTAGAAGTATGCAAATTTGGTAAAACTTAACAATAACTACACTTTAATTAGCCTTAATAAAGCATGATCAAAGACTTAATTTATAATGAACAAATAGTTTAATAAGATTTTTTTTTTTTTTAAGATTAAGCTTTATTAAGGTTATTAAAAGTGTGTTCTTGTAAAGTGGTACCCAACTTTTGCCAAAACTTGTTTCTCTGTCTTTGAATAATTGATTACTAAATTAGCTGACAAATACTTTAAAAGATTTACCTGATTAGTTGTTACGAATGTTATCTGGGATATTACTGTAGCCAATTTACAATTTCATGAACAACATATTTTCATAATGTTGATTGATTTTAACTATTTATTTTACACAGAAATCATTTGTAATTTGTAATCATTTGTCAAGTATAGGCTGATAATTCTTTCATACTTTCTATTCAGATGCAAGGTAATCTCTGGCCCGGCGCGCCCTCAGCCGGAGGAGGAGGTTCAGCCGCTGGTTGTGTCCTGGGACCTGACCCTTCGTCCTGCATGAGCCCGTACCCTCACCCTCACAGTAACCTGCAGAGCTTCATGGGGATGCCCACCTCACCCACTCACCCCCATCACCACCACCCTCCGCACCATCACCACCCGAGCATCAACGGCCTCTACTCTCTCCACAGCTTCCCCGGGGGCCTGGGCTCCCCCTCCATCGATGGACCGGAGACAGAGTACAAACCCACTGGCCTGGTAGCACTGCGGATGAAAGCCAAAGAGCCGGGCAGCATTCTCTCCTGGCCCACATGACCACAACAATGCCAACTCTCCATTATGCACTGACTGAGCCAAAGCATATTACATTACTGATCTAGTCCAAATGTAAACAGCCGCTCGGCCTATGACTCAAATATTCCCTCTCAGCATTTGTACAAGCAACACAAAGACATTTCACAATCCTGACGAGGACTGTTGAAAATGGAGAAATAACCCTTGCACGTAAAACCAACTATAATTATAGTAACTGCATCTCACCTCTTTTACATTTGATATTTGATATGTCCTTTAAAACAATGGTGGAGTTATTTAAGCATGTACAAATGTAATTATCATGTTAATCCTTTTTGTGTTTCTTGTGAAAATAGTGACACCAATAATAAAGTCTGTCATCAGCAGCAAGTGTTAAGTATTCAAAATAATATGCTTTAAAATTAGGTTTTTGATAATACAAGCGAGGCTGTATTTTTATTCAATTACATTTGACAACTGATAAAACAAAACAAGCTAATAAGACTGTTCACTTGATCATCTACAAATTATAGACTGCTGCAAGAATGAACAAAAATTGGTCAAAATTGGTCAAAGTTGGTCAAAATGTCAAAGCAATCTTTCCTTTAATTTAGATTTTCAATACAATATGAGGCATGACATATTGGTTTGGAAAGATGGCAAGATGGAAAACTACTATGTGTTGTGGTTCTGACTTATTATATTAGGGAAATGGGCTACTGTTTCTGAGAAGCTGTTTGTAGCACTTTATGTATCATGGTGGGACACTGGGCCGTTACTAAAGAACTAGTTTGAACACTCATTTCACATTGGTAATAACATAAAAACACGGATACAGTTTTTTCCTAACCAATAATGTCAACCTAGTAGATTCCAGAACTTCTTGGTTCAGCCATATTGTTAGGCTTGGATTTCCTATGACCGTATTTTATCCTGCATTTCAAAATACATTTAAGCATTGTGTTTCTTACCCTGCTTTACCCCAAACTATATATTTACTTTACTCTCATGGCAACATTGCATTGCATTGTCCCATGTGGTATGAATTGGGATGCCAGTGTTTGTCAGATTGGCAAACATTTCAATTTTTCTGACTTAAAAGACACATCATGTATTCAAAAATGCAAAAGTTGTGGTGGACAGAGCCTTCCCAAACTTCAAATATCTCCCCTGCAGTTTTCGTTGCTTACGGGGGAATAGATCGGCTGGTCCCTTAAAGTCTTGTGTGATAGACTTGACATGTGTTTCCAATAGAGACGAACCAAAACGCTCTCCACACCCACTGCCTCGAATTCCAGCGCTGCCCAGAGAGACGGCAGCCTTACTGCAGTTACATAGGCCTGATTAGGGCCCAGATTAAGTGGACGAGATAAGGAGAGCTGTCAGTGCGATGAGGGACTATGGAGATGGACAAAATAGGAAAGAAATTTAGACTGGTGTTCAATTTAATTAGAAAAGTCATTGAGTATCATGCTGAGATTAAGCTTTACAGATAAATGAACTCTCAAGAGCTTGTTTACATTGGTAACATTTTAAATGCAAGTTTTATATTACCCATCCACCACTCGCCACTAATTGTCTCTATAAGGTTTTGTGACAAAGGAGAATTTGGAGATTATTTAATGTTACTATTACTGCTTAAATATAAATGCTGTGTGCTCTTGCTCACAAAATACTTCTGCAGTTTTATAAATCATATAATTATACTCTTAATTGAGTTTTTGCTATTGTAACCACATCTGTGCACTGAAGCGTTTTTGTTCCATTGAACAACGGGGAAGAAAGACTTGCTTAAATATATAACCATATATTTTCTGTTTTTTAATAAAGATAAAACAGGTCATTGGCTTTGATCTGGACACACATATGTCAAGCCGCATACAAGACACTACAATATGAAGTAAATGAAAAAATGCTTTGGCCTGTTAATAACAAAGTGTCACCAAGTTAGGGTCAACAGGTGAAGACTGTCACAGAAAACTTGCGCCTAGCCTGACAGAAATATGACTTAATGCTCATTAAAACTACAGAGCTGCGCTGGCCACTGTTAGAGCTTTGATCTCTGCTTATCCAGATTTATCCAGTCGATGCAGTTGTCAAGGGCTGAAGAAGGATTGCTTTATTTGAAGTAGTTAAACAGAAGAACAGTGGTCACACAAAGCAACTAATACACCCAGAGAAGCAAGAGAAACCTGGTCCACTCACACTCACAGCAGTTTGTGCCATTTGTATTTGTTAAACAGTAAACCTTCTGAACCTGGACTGAGCCTCTGTCATCTTTACCGCTACACCCAGAACACAACGCAGAGCCATATAAAAAGGGGTGGACCAGTTACATACGCATCAGGTAAACTAGTGATAGCCTTCTGCCTGAGGGCTGCCTGCCAATCTGCTGCAATGGCCTCTCAGATCACAGTCAATAACACCGCATACATAGGGCCTACACAAGTTCAGGTCAGCAAAATGTCTTGCTCAAGGGCACAATGAGAGTATGCACTGATTGAAACCTCCAACCTATACGTGCAAATATACCTGCAAATTGGCACTAATAAATAGCTAGTAAATTAAGTAGGCCTAGGGCTAATCATCGGAGATTCCCCAAAAACACAGCCCTGGCTTCAGCAGCATAGTTAGTTATGAATGTCTAATTTCATTTATCACCCTGCCAGGCTTTCACATTCTTCAAGACAAACAACAATATATATAGAGAAAAAAATACTAAAAGTGTGTTTTAAGTTTATGTTAAAATACTGCCATCTTCTGGCCCTATATTACAATGGCCTACACACAATTACAGAACATCAGTGACAATCAACGCGTTCATCAATCTATGCAAGTCCACTGCACTAGCAGTAGTTAGAATGTTATTACGGTAATGTGTAAGTTTTATGTTATTTCTTTGGGCCACTTTTTAGGACAGAAAATGAAGATAGTCTTCCACTTTGTGCAGATGATTGACAGCCACCACGGCTCCCCTCCCTCATTTGAACCAATCACAGCGGAAGGGCGGGACTATACAGTAGTTTTTACAAAATGGCGACTGTTGTTGTTTTTCCGTAGAGTCAGTCAAAAAAACGCGTATAATCCTTATTATTACGGCACGGTTTAGCAAAAAAGATCTTAGATTTTGTGTCCCTGAAAGACACTGCGGCGTTACGTGAGATGAAGGGAAAGGAGCGGTCGCCGATTAAAAAGCGCTCACGGGCCTTGGACGATATCCGAGACCGGGGAGGATGCCACCTAAGCAGCAAGAAAATGGGGGTCGGCTCGGTCTCCGGCGGCAGCAATAATGGCACCAGCACAGCTAAAGGCGACGGCGGCTCAACCAGAAGAAGTTTAATGGGTGAAAAACGAGACAGAGACTTTGATGGCCACGGCCGGGTTGGTAATAATCATGGCTGCCCGGCGGGCGCTAGCTCCGGAGCTAAAAACCACAACCTGAGCCTCTCGCTGGATTTGGCCGCACCGCGGAGCGCCTCGAGGGGGGAGCAGCGGGTCCAGGCGCCCAGCACCGAGAGTGAGTACAAAACTCTCAAAATAAGCGATCTAGGCTCCCAGCTCAGCGACGAAGACATCGAGGACGGACTATTTCACGAGTTTAAGAAATTCGGAGACGTCAGCATTAAGATTAGCCGTAGCAACGAGGAACGTATAGCATTTGTCAATTTCAGAAAACCTGAGGACGCACGCGCTGCTAAGCACGCTCGTGGACGTCTGGTGCTTTATGATCGTCCTCTGAAGATCGAGCCCGTGTACATTAACAGAAGGAGAAGCCGCTCCCCGGTGGAGAGAGAGCTGTATGCAGCAGCGCCAGGCCACAGACACATGCAGAGGCCGCTGTCGCCCACGGGCCTCGGGTACAGGGACTACCGCCTGCAGCAGCTCGCTCTTGGACGCCTACCCCCTCCGCCGCCCCTGCCCCGGGAACTGGACCGGGACCGAGAGTTCGCCCTGCTTGAGGCCAGAGCACGCCCCGCTTTTGTCCCAGAGAGAGCCACTTTTCGTGAGGAAGACTTTATATCTCCAGAGGATGACCAAAGGGCCAACAGGACGTTGTTTTTGGGGAACCTGGACATTTCCATTACTGAGCCAGACATAAGAAGGGCTTTTGACCGGTTTGGGGTCATCACAGAAGTGGACATTAAAAGGCCCAGTCGGGGGCAAACCAGCACATATGGATTTTTGAAATTTGAGAACCTTGACATGGCTCATCGTGCTAAACTTAGTATGTCTGGCAAAATAGTAGGTCGTAATCCTATAAAGATAGGCTATGGGAAAGCCACCCCCTCTACTCGCCTCTGGGTGGGTGGACTCGGACCCTGGGTGCCTGTAGCTGCCTTGGCCAGAGAGTTTGATCGCTTTGGCACCATAAGGACCATTGACTATAGAAAAGGGGACTCTTGGGCCTACATCCAATACGAAAGCTTAGATGCTGCACAGGCTGCATGCACACACATGAGGGGCTTCCCTTTGGGGGGTCCCGACAGAAGACTGAGAGTAGACTTTGCTGAAACTGAGCATCGTTACCAACAGCAGTTCTTACAGCCTCTCCCTATCCCCCCCTTTGACATGGTAGCAGAGTCCTTTGTGCACAGGGCCACTGCTGAGCCCTTCAGGGTCCGAGAACGAACTCCTCCACCCGTCCACTTCAGAGAAAGGGAACTGTTTCCTGCCAATGACTGGCCCAACCCTGCCTTTCGGGAGCGGGTCAGAGCCTCGCCCTTTGAGCCTTTGGAACACTTGGACCGTGAGCGGAGAGCACGGGAGTCCTGGTCTTTGGAGAGGGAGCTGCAGAGCCGTGAACAAAGCAGGAAACGGCGCACTATGGAGGACGGGCGGCATTTAGACCACTCTCCCGACAGCACTGAAAGGACAGCAAGGCGCAGACGTGCCTCTCCAGAGGGCAGCCCGGGGGGCAGCAGTAGAGAAGGGGGGCGCTTCAGTGACTCGGAGCGCCCTCTACGGCCTGACAGACCCTCTCCAGCTCGAGAGCGCCACAGCAGTCTGGAGCGGGCCGGGGCAGAGCGGAGACTCAAAGGCCAGAGTGTCTCTGAGAAGTCGTCTGGCAGTGCGGCTCCTGTCGAACGCAAACGTAAATCTGGTGAGAGCAGCAAAGGCTCTGCTAAACGCGAGCGCACGGACAGCTCCAAGAGCCAGCTGTCCAAACAGGACAGCAAACAGAGCCCTGTGTGGAGTGGCATGCTGCTGCTCAAGAACAGCCACTTCCCCGCCCACATGCACCTCCTGGAAGGGGACCACAGTGTGCCCACTGACCTACTGCTGGATGCCTCTGCACGACCGCTGAGCGAGCTGAAGATCACCCAGCGTCTACGCCTGGACCAGCCCAAACTGGATGAGGTCTCCCGTCGGATCAAGGTGGCAGGACCCGGAGGATATGCCATTCTGTTAGCAGTGCCCGGGACCACGGAGGAGTCCACCTCTGATGCTGCATCAACTCAACGGCCGCTTCGAAACCTGGTGTCCTACCTCAACCAAAAGCAGGCTGCTGGGGTCATCAGCCTGCCTGTAGGGGGCAGCAGAGAGAAGGACAGCACAGGGGTCCTTCATGCTTTCCCTCCCTGTGAATTCTCCAAGCAGTTCCTGGATTCCTCTGCTAAAGCTTTGGCTAAAAGTGAAGAGGACTATTTAGTCATGATTGTGGTTCGAGGAGCATCTTAAAAAAAAAAAAAAAAAAAAGAACACACTAATTTGAAGTTGTTAACTATTGCATGCTGTGTGATCTGCATTATGGGGTACACTAGTACTTGATTCTCCAGTGTTTGTTTGTTGCCATGACACTTAAGTTTAAGTATTTTCCCCAAAGATTGTGTGTTTAAAATTTCATTGGCAGAACAAATTTAAAAGTGAGTTGTTTCACATTAACACTGAGTTTCAAGGTAAAAGGCAGGTCTGATTTTCTCTCATGTCAAAATAGCAAAATATTTTGGTTTCATGCAACATTAAAATCCTTACCACTTTAAATGACAATACTGCTTGAGAAAACATTACATGGGAGAGAGCATTCTAAATTCATATCGATCTGATTTAATCTGGTTAAATAACTAAAACCTGTAGCATATAAGAAACGGGACATGTTTTTCTTGTATTTGGGTGTGGCTTTGAGGTCAAATGAAAAGTTCCATAGAAATGTGTAGTCTAATTACTAAAAAGGTTACAATTTCTACAGTTTGGGTCAAAATGTTTTGCATACGTTTATGTTTTCTGTTCAAATGAATGTTCTTAACTAAACTAAACACAGAGTAGAGGATGGACACTTGCTCCTGGTAACACTAGACTGTGGGATCTTTGACCAGGTTGCAGACTATAAAACACTACACCAGACAAAATACTAACTATTGTTTAATCTGTACAGCCGTGCTCCTGACGTGGTTGTGGAATGTGATAAAAACTACAGTAGTGACTGATTCACATCTGAGGAGTGTGTGTTCATGTTTTGACAGACCTTTTATTTCAGGTTTTCAATCATCAATATTTACTATCGGTAAAATGTCAGCAAAGTAACCAATCCCTGCTAATTGGCCAGTACCTTTGGCTCAGTTTAATTTGCTATTTGTGGAGAAATCTTTTATGTTTAAATTTTATTTGTATAAAATCGGACAGTGTTACATTTGCCTGTCCTTTCCCCAGGCCTATTGCAGTGGTTGGTTACATCCTTTTTTATCAAGCCTCACAGTCTGGCCTTTGTTTTGAGTTGTTTTGATTTGATCTGTCCTGAAGACGTTGATGTGAACGTGCTCCATGTGCAGCTCCTCTCTGGACTTGGGGGGAGTCCTGACTGAGGTCCCTGACTGAGGCTCCTGACTGAGGCTCCTGACTGAGGCTCCTGACTGAGGCCTAGTGTGTGTTTGTTTCTGCTCACGGCCCTCTACACCTCACATGAGCTCTGTTTAAATGGAAAAGTCAGCACTGTACCTTTTGATCTCATGGGAAAGGAAGCCCATAGACCTGCAGCTGTTCTGCAAGTACACCTGGCACTTTCTGTGACCCATTATCAATAAATTGTTCATGTGAAGGAAACATGTTTCTTCGATGGATATGATTGAAGAAACAGGCTGCCATACCTTATTGTGTTTCGAGGAGTTGTCACTTGTTTCTGCTCAGAAAAAGGGAGTTTTATTAGCCAAGAACACAGACCACTGTTTGATTTGAGGATCGCTCTTTGGTTCAGGCCTGTTCACTTCTGCTAAGATGCACATGTTTATTTACATTGACATGTTTAACACTGCTCGTGTGCGGCTCCCTGCTTCAGAAGGAGCTTCTGCTGTTCAGACCAGAGTATGAGAGGCTCGGGTCCAGACAGACACCCACCTGACCTGGTCAGGTCTGTCTCCACACGCCTCCACACACCTCCACACTGGAGGCTGTGTGCTCGCTTTGAAGCTCGTGTTTTTGTGCTCCTCAGATCTGATGTGATTCACCTTTACACAGCTCAGAAGAGGATTGATTGACCCTTGACCCCAGATAGGAATACGGTTTTCCAGTGATTTGTGTTAGTGTTACCAGACCTTTAGGAGCTGCTGCTACTGTACTCGCTCACCTGAATCCTGCTCTAGGATGGAAGTGATTTGAACAAACGGCTTGATTTGTTTTTTGTTATTTTTCAAACTGCTGTGAGGAATCCTCGCGCTGGACCTGGCCTCTCCAAGATCCCTCTGCATCAGACCTTTTTGTTCAGTCTAGTTCCAGTACCACAGGAAATGGCTGTGAGTTGTTTCTACACCTTAGTGTTGTGAAGACAGTAGGTGTCCTGAGGAGGCTCCACTTCACACTGGCCTGAGGACCAGGGTGGGCCGCGTTGATGACTGAAGAGCTCTGTCGTCATGGTGAGTACGAAGATGACATTCTGCCTGCCAGCTCTGTATCGATGGCACAGGCAGCTGGGTAAGTATCAGGTGACAAAAACACTTGTCTGACAGAAGAACCACAAAAGCACTTTTGTTTTCCAAACAACACCATGAATGCAACAGTGATTACAAACATTTAAAAATATTTAGTAATATTTAGTGTTTTATAATAAATGTGTTTGCAGAATCCCTTTGTACCTATTAAGGTAAGACTAGTGCAGACTAGTCAATTTAACATCTAAAAACTAGGCTTCTCTTAAAACATGGGCATTCTATGGGATAAATGAGTGCTAACCCAAAATATATGTTCCTTCCTACACAGTAAATAAAATGTTTAGGTCTAGCATTAGCAACATTTGCAACACAGTGCTACATTTATTCCCAGTTTCCAGAAACTAAATATACATAAATATATAATGAAATAAGGAAAAGTTGCAATGGACCACATATATCAATATCATGTATCTGTCACATACAAACCAACAATTGCAAAGTAATCCAACATACTTGTCTCTTTCTTGCATACTTATCCTCACAGCAATACAGAGGATTAATTGAAGCTAAAGATCACTAGCTCCAGTGGCCCACATGCAAATATTTGTCATTATGTCGAGAGAAAGCTGGTTGGCAAACATGAACCTTTCACCATAGTAGCCTACAGTGCTGAAATCTGCCCTGTGTTTATAGTACAGCTCGCTGGGATTATGCACAACAGGAATCTTTACACTACAACTACTACCCAGAACATACTTTAATATTCAAACAGAGCTACATAAGAAATGTATAAATTGAGAATCCAGAATTAATCCAGAAAATGCATTATCAGATGCACACTGTTAACAGGCAGAGGTCATGGGACAGATTTACGACTCAGCCATAAGGCTGTAAAAAGCAAGGCAACAGGACAAAATCTAAATCTTGACTTCAAACCTCGAGGGACTTTGAAATATCACATAAGCTGCACATGCACTGCTAATATAAAACATTCACTACTATGGTGAAGTCTAACATTAATATCTAGATGGGTCCCCAAGTGTTGCACTGTGGTGCCCACTGCTCCTGACAGGTTGCCCCCTGGGCATCCAGGGATGGGTCAAATGCAAAAGAATTTCTCTAGGGGGACAATAATACGTTAATCTTACTATTAGTACTTGTTCAGAACAAAGGTGTGCCATATTGTAGCCAGTAGTTCTCAAACACTGTAGGGCTTCTCCTGTGTTAATTGTATCCTTAAAATGACTGGATAGTTGTCTTGAGAACTAAAATAAAACATGTTAACATAAACCACCATTATGCAATGTTAAACCTTATTAACTATAAACATTACATACAATGTTATTTGATCTGATTTGAGATACTTCATATCTGCAGACACCGTTAGGCCTATCTATCCAAGTATGCATTACTTATGACCATTTTTTTGGCCATCACCTTGTATACGTAATAGAAAGTGAATGTGATGAGCACAGTAGTGTGATAATGTCATTTCAGTTTGTCTTTACTTGCAATACTTGTCTTTTGCCTCTATTTCATAGGTTAAGCAGTGATTCAGCAGGCCGGCATAGTGCGAACAAACCAATGAGCTTCACTGCGACCACATGCTGCTTACAGTGTCATTATTAGTTCTATTAATATCAGCATCATTGTCCACTGTCAGCAAGTCACAATCAATTGATTTTTTTTTTTTTTACAGTTTTCTCTGGTTGTGCAATCAGCTGTGGAGTCTAGGCTGCAAATACCCCACTGAATGTAAGTAAGAATCTTTTATTTGCTTTTAAAAGTGCACTATTCTGGCGGGGGTCTGACCCACGAATTTGAGCCTTACCTCGGAATTTTCTGCAGTATGGCATTAAACATATATGTCACATTTATTCAATTACAGGTGCTCTATAGAAACAGGCATTCATGCTGCAGATAGGTAATGCCATCAGCCAAGTTACTTCTTTTTTCAGTGGTGATAGCCAAGTTTAATGTCATACTGTGAAACGTTCCAGGAAAAGCAATGAC
Source organism: Periophthalmodon schlosseri (assembly GCA_000787095.1). Taxonomy (NCBI): domain Eukaryota; kingdom Metazoa; phylum Chordata; class Actinopteri; order Gobiiformes; family Gobiidae; genus Periophthalmodon; species Periophthalmodon schlosseri. The sequence goes on along the minus strand of JACM01033512.1, from coordinate 40,798 downwards.
ATCTCCATTGAGACAAACAGGTGGCGCGCCCTCGCACCAGAAAAGTTACATATTGCACCTTTAAGTTGACTTTGCATTGAAGTGCATACCTTGGATGATTGTATGACAAAGCTGTATGATGTTTTGATGTTTCTTGTATGTTCCAATAAAAATGCAAAAAGACCTCATGTGTATGGTTTCTTCTTAGAAACAAGTAACAAGCACTGAAAACACTGCAGGAAAAGCAGACTGAGAAACAGGTCAGTTTATTGTAGTGGATCATTTTGATAAATATTTGAACTCTAAGAGACCAGGAGTTGATAATCTCTAAACTTGAACTTATTCAAAGCAGTAACAAAAATATTGCTCAACCCAAAAATGCAACTTTAGCAGCAGAAATATTTGAGTGATCCATCATAAACAAGAACCCATTTTCCACTGAAGTATTTCTTTAACCAAAATATCTAAGGAAAACCCCAAACCAAAGACGACTTTAAAGCCTCATAAGTTTCATAAATGCTCTCTGGTATAAAATATTCAGTGTATTCAATAAACAGATGAACTCCTGACCCAATGGGCTTTTGTCCATGGCTCTCACAAAACAAAGAACCCCGCTCAGTATTGTGAAAGTGAGCTGAGGGGAACTAATTTGGTGCTAATTGAAACAGAATTCTTTGTGTACAAACCTTTTAAGGCCACAAGAGGGCGCTGCAGAAAAACGCTTCACCTTATGCTAGACTTGTCTAAGTCCTCCAGGTCATGGCGAATGGCTTTGTGTCACAAACTTGACACCTTAAAAACACTATTTGATCAAATAGATTAAGGTGAACATAATGTGTCTTTGGCTGGCATCACAGTATACAAAAAGATACAGTCCAGTATCTTAAGGCAAATAGTGGTGACAAACAAACATAATATTGATTTGACAAACAATAAGAGTCTTAAGTATTACACAGCAACATGAGTTGCATAGCCAATAGTTGGCTGCCTGCAGGCACTGAGGAGGCTGTGCAACGATTCACCACAAAGTCCAGTCAGAGCACCTTAAAGAACATCATTCACATAATTCAGCTACTCAATAAAACTTGGTCAGATTCACCAAAGCAAACATTGTAAAGAAAGAAAAAATGGTTGTTGGCCATTGGCTAAAACAAGCCTCATAAAAAAGCCATGGGTAAAAATGGCAAAACAGTTGTGTGTAGCAACTAGCAAGTTAATCTTCTCAAATCACTTCCTCTGTGGTATGATGATATTGAGGTTTCAAGCTGAAGTTTAGAAAATGCTTGTTCATATGTTTCAACTGTGAGGCAACTTTTTGGCTTTTTGCTGATTACCACTTTCATTGTCTTCACTACTAGCAGAGTGAGGGAGCATGCAGCATTATCAAAGTTGGCTCAAAGTGCATATTTATAAGCACAGGCTTTCTAAGTGAAGAGGTTAAAGACGTGTGCTATCTGAGGTTATACGTATGCATAGCTACTAGTTATCAGCAATACTATGTGCGTTATTACTATTACTGTATACAAACTTGCAGCTTAGTTACATTGTGCTGATGTAAAATGTACTTTTGGAGCATGTGCCTTTGAAGATAGATCTATAATATATCTATAATGATCTAAATATGTGCTGTCCAAAGAGATTCTTGCGAAACGTTTGGCTTCAAGAGTTCATTCAGGATACGTATTGCCCCATACATATATTCATAACAATCATGCAGCCAGCTTCTTGTTTCTGTTAAGTTTAAGACTGTGTAAGACTGAAGAGTGTTCTCCAATTCTGACCCTACACCAGGGCCACATTCAAGTCTCAAGTCTTCAGCCCAAAGAGAGTCTGAGCTGGTTTCATATAAAAGGCATTCCCTGGTTTTCGGAGGTCTACACGGCCCCATTGTGTGCCCGGTCGGGGGTGAAGCAGCCGTTGGTCCTGCAGCTGCTGCTCTCAACTTTGGGGGACTGGACTCGTCTCTTGCGGGCCTTCCAGCGCTGGGCGAGGGGCTCCATGAAGAGGGACAGAGAGGAGAGCAGGTAGCACAGCCCGGCCAGGTAGAAGGAGCAGTCGTAGGTCTGTGTGTAATCATACAGGAAGCCTGAAACATATAGTTTAAAGGTGCATTTCAGGGTAATGATAATATTGCAGATCAAACTCAAACACCTGTGTTTTTACTGAAAGTCTATAATCCATTTACCAGAAGCAACCTTTGTGTTTAAAAATTACATTGGCGACATTGGTGTTCTCTGAATCCTCAATAATCATTTAACTCCATTTGAGTAAATGGTTTATATGATTTATTTATGATTTATACATTGAGTACAACAAAAATGGCTCCCAGGAATGCAGTAAATATTCACTACTTAAGTCATACAGGTCAAAGTTAACTCAGCAACCTACAGCAATGTAGTGAACAAGACTCACTCTATGCAACCAGTCTATCAGGCTACACTCCTTTGTATCTTAATATGACATTATTATTACCATGCTATATATGTATCCAGGCACAATAGCCGTAGTGGGACTTCATGATAGAAAACCTTTGTGGTTAATTTGTTCTTCTTTCAAAAACAATGTCTTCCCCAGCAGCAATAATGGATGGGTCAAATGCAGGGGACACATTTCTCCACAGGGACAGTAAAGTACACACAATAGGTTGGACAGTTACTATACTTTTACCTCAGGTTTATGAGACAGTGTATTCCCTCATTTATCCGGGCGTGGTTCAATGTAGAGACTTTCAACGGTGGTCTTCTGGACAAAAAACACTGTCCAGATGACCACCGCTGTAACCATCTCTACATTACCTCAGCTTTAGTTCAAGGGAGACTAGCGATTTTGAGTTTGCACCAGTTGAACCAGGTAGAAAAAACCCAGAACCCCAGACAGTTGCTGACAGTTTTCTTTTGTTTTTCTTTATTTATACAGGAAGAGCCCAATTAGAGTACTCAGACTCTTTTTCATGAGCGCCCTGTTAAAATACAGAACAATAAAAACAAAAAACAAAAAAAAAAACAGGTGCAGGTGTGATTATAAATGTTTATCACCAGATTATTAAAGTACAGTTGGAGTGACTTGTGAGTGGATGGACAGGTCAAAAAGTAAATACCTTCACCTCACAGAAACAGAGGCAGTTAGCCTAACTTTGAGTGTTTGACACTAGCTACAGGGAATGTAAGAATGTAAACAGACCCCCATCCTATTTCCATACCAGCCGAAAGGGGCTCTTTGGTCACGTTTCAACACAATCCTCCACTCAGACATGGCCTAATACTGTCAAAATGGACCCCGTCAGGAGGTTCAGGGGAGCCCCAACCACAAATATGTTAAGTGGGGCCAAATGTTGAGAAAATGTACACCTTTCTTAGAAGGCCTATAGAAGAAATGGGGTTTGTGCAAAATATGCCATCAAATTCAATCTCAAAGGGTGCAGGTACACTGAGAAAAAAAAATAACAAAACGTGTATATTATTAAAACTTGTGTGTATTTCAGTCTCTTACAACTAAACCTACTACTATTACTACTACTCCCAGCACTACTACTAACTTTAAGTAGACAAATAGCAGCACAAATTAAATACACTAAGCGTGCATATGTCTCTGCAGAATCATACACGTTTAATTTATAAACACAAATCCAGTCAAACGTGTAGCAACTGGTCTAGTTAACTGCTCCAACACACAAACATTTATTGCCTTTCATTCCTCCATTTAAAACATCTATCCTTCTAGTTTATGAAGTCTGTCATATGAAAACAACCTGGTCTAACCCCTGAAAAACATGCTCTATGCACATTAAGAATCTGGCTTGACTTGCTCATACGCAAAGAAAGTGAAATTTGACCCAGTAACCTCTGTACACCTTTTCATCCCAAAATCTCAGACGGTGTTGAAGGCTGCACTAACTATAGCTTGTTTTTCTCCTCTCTGCTGCATTTTCCACACATTTCAGGCATGTTAAGGCTAGGAAATCTGGGGCCCCATGACTTCAGTGCAAAATATAGATGATCAAAACAAAACATATGGGCCACTTCAATACATTGCACATACAGTATACGCCACCTAGGCTACAAAGTCCAGTCAGTGGTTAAAGCATACTAAACATTCCACCTTCCACTACCCCACAGTTACAAATCATTTCCAACGTTTTTTACATAATCCCCAATTGTACTTTTTTTCCATTGATGTGATGTTTTCCCCCTGTTACTTACCAGCTAAAGGAGGCCCTGTGAGGCAGCCCAGTCCCACAAAGAACATGGAGAAACCCATGGAGTTATTGAGTTTGTCCGCTCCCACCAGGTCCACCTGCAGGACACAAACGATTAAACCATGAAGCTGTCCTTACAATCACACTTGTCTAAAATTCAGTACAATATCTGAAGGTGCAGTGTGTAACCTTTATGGCGGGGTGTTTGCTACCTTCTTGTTTCCATGGTTTACCAGGAATATTTCACGGTATGGAATTAAATGTATCTATTTTGCTTTTATTCAGTTACATGTGTTTTTTCGCTTAAAAATACCTATCGCTCTAAACCAGTCGCTCATGCAGGTGTGTCTCTGCGTCTACAATACTTTTAAAACTCGTCAACAGTAATGAACCTACTTTTTTCTGGATTTGATCAAAGCCTACACCAGATTGAAATCCAAACATAGTTCAACCGATGTTTTCCTGTCTGATCTGTCATGACCAAGCCATGATGTCATTAGTTTGCGCTAGTGAGAGGGTTTTGTGCCCTGTGCGTACTGTACTGTTGTACTGGCCATATCGAGTTTGTCCAGCTGAAAATACACAACTGCCCGTTTACCATTAAAGCCCGAGGCACATCCTAACCTTTGAGATCTCTAGACTTCGTTTGTGTGCAGGAGATGACCTCAAGACACTGGATACGCGCTGAAGTAATATGTAGTCCCACCCAATAACGCATGCTGTAAGCCTCTACAATGGTCCGCTCGGAGGATACCTTTCTCTCCTGTGTGGGACTGGGTGAGGTAATGAAAGCTCCTCACCTTTACCTGTGTCCTACCACACGCACATCCAAAAATAATCCCGGATCTGGGCGCCATAGCTGTACACTGACGTAATGGTTTGGGTCAGATGACTGACAGGACATTCAATATTCTATCTGATTTACTATAAACACATGAATACTGCTGGATATCATTGCTTAAAGTGTATGGCAGGTTTTCATGATGTTAGAATTATTTTGAATCTTATTGTAACATCAGTAAGGGCAGTCTGAGATGACACACTGAAACAAAAAAGGTTGAAAACTACAGGAAGTAACGCTGAATTCTGCAAAGCAACTCCAACTTTGTGATCAATACATAAAGTTCCATCCAAAATGCCCTTTATGCACAAGGAACACTTTAACAGTCAAATCATAATGTCATTTAGAATGGAAGTCATGGAATTACTTCTATGTATGTCACGTCTGCTGCCCATGTCCAATCAGGAAGTAAAATTATAAACTATAAAATCAAATTTGAGAAAACTGTATCTATGTTTCAGGTAAATGCGTAGTTTAACCTGTCGTGTACATTTTAGTTGTTCAGTACATAGTAGGGTACCTGACTACATTTTAGGACTAGAGTTACAGTGCTTTTTTTTCCCCCTTGCCTTGAGGAAAACTGGCTTTCTTGTAGTTGCCTTGAGGCTTCTCCACCCTCCAAGGGGAGTGGAGCAAACAGGTCATAAGTGGGTGAAGTTTTGCATGATTTAACTACTCCTCTCCTGCTGTGCATTGTAAGTCATAAAGCAGAACCCAACAGTGGTGGAAAATGTCATTCCCAGTTATTTCACCATTTCCATAACTGCTCCTCCCTAGGGTTTGGAGATATGACAAAACAATTAATCACTCAATCTTAATTTCTTGAACGTAAACAATATAAAGCTTTAAATATTGCTGTTTAACACAAAATTGTTACATTTCTTCCCCCAAAGTCTAAATTCTGCTCCAGACCCCATACTTTTGCTGACAGAAGATTGGCTGTAGTTCTCTCAAATAAAAAAATCCAAGTTGATCGCTGACAAGAAGTTAATCTTGAAACTAGAAAACTGGATCTCACTTAAAATTTGATTAATTGCACAACCATCCTCCATACCAATGAGAACAATGTTTTATGTCTTTCCTGATTCAATTGTTACTTTCGGTTGACACCAACAGACTGTCCAGACTCTTTGGCTGCAAACCCCGGTCAGAGTCATAGAGTCACAGAGTCACAATAACGTTCATGTGTTTGTACAGGTACAGACCCCCTACTATGGCTTGACATTATTAGTTACCAAATACTGAATACCTGCATTAAAATGTATCCTGTAACATATTCTATTATATGGCCCAACCAGTACTGTATTCTGAATACCTCCACATTGAGCTGCACTATATTATAGTGTAAAAAGACAATATAAGATTATAAACAGCTTTATGTTTGCTTCCCCATCCATTATTCATTTTTGGGTCTAATACTGTGCAGTTTAAATCTAAATTGCATAATGAAGTAGTGCAATGTATTCCTTTGATTTAAGGACAGTAACAGTATTCTGAATACCACCAAATGAAACTTATTTTTAATATGTATTTTTGTTACAAGTATTTAATTGATTGTATAAAAAAGTTGCAAGTGATTAGTGAGAATAAAATTATTAGTAAATCTAAATTAGTAAATCTACCAGCATTTGGCAAGTTGGACTGTTAGACTGAACTCATACTTCCTGTCTTGGTCCTAGTTTGATCACAGTTTAGTTCTGATGCAGACTTGGATTAATTCTAGTCCGGGTCAGGGACGTCGCTACATCCTTTTTACTGGGGCATGTGCCCCAGTATAAATCAGATGTGCCCCAGAATGGAAAGATCCAGTCCATGCACTATGCAGGAGGCAAGTGCCAAGAGCACATACTGATGTGAGGAGTGCCCTGCCCCTGTGTGCAGGTCACAGTATAAGATATACTGTGCATAGGTACAGATTATAGGTTACAGTTCTGTGATGCGTGTCGACCGTAATCAGTGGATCAGATACTGCTTTTAGTCACTTTTAGTTTTTGAAAGTCTGCCTCATATTTGATGCATAAACGATTAAGACAGAATAGCCTTGTGGATTCAATAATCAGTGAAGTTTCTTGGTATATTTCAGTTGGATTAAAAGCAACATAAAATGTGTGTCCAGGTCCTAACAGATGTTTGAGGCTTTAGTTTTGTCAAGACTCTGGAGGGTCTGTCCACAGCCCGGTATGAGGCTGTGACTCACAGACAGGGGGCGCTCACTGTGCTGAGTGTGCAGAAGAGCAGGGGCGGAGCACAGGGAGGCAGCAGAGGGCTGGGGGTCCACTACCACTAACACAGGAGTTGGACACAAATGATCAGTAGCTTGTGGAAAACATATGTTAAGTTTTATAAGAGTATCCTATAGTTTTACTAATAATAAAACAGGTAAAAGCCTCTTGGGAGATAATTCTCAGTTAGGCTGCTACATGCGTTTATTCACCTGAAATCCACTAGATTACAGGAAATTACATCTGTTTTGTACAACATTTTCTAATGGGAAATGCGAAAAAGGTGCACTACATCAGAAAAAAAGGAGATCCAAACAAAAGAGGCCCCAGTATAGCTGTAGGTCTAGTGACGTCCCTGGTCCCGGTGTAGTCTATTAAAACTATTTTTTAACAACTATTTAAACAACTATTTCACTATAGCAAAAGACGAAGTCTAAATCTGTCAACTGGACATATCGTTGTTGTAGTTTCACTCCTATAACGATTTGTCCAGTTGACAGATTTAGACTTCGTCTTTTGCTATGGATCAGACCTGGACGACTGAGGGACTACACAGACAACTATTTCACTACACACAACTATTTCAGTACACACAGCTAATGTACTTAAATATGAACTGTAAAGTACCAGGACGGGCAGCAGCAGTGCCATGTATCCCCCACAGAAGATGGCGAAGAAGACGGCATACACCATGAGCAGGATGTAGGAGGTTGCCAGGGGCGACAGCAGGTTGACGAGCCCACACAGGATCAGGTAGGCTTTGTGGTAATGGTACTTGTGGAACAGGTTTCTATCAGTAACCCAGCCCGAGGCCAGCTGAGCAATTGTCTCTGTAATACCTAGAGAACAGACAACAGCTGTTGAATAAGACATTTAGAAAGATGGTTGTCAAGTTAATGTCAAGTTAACATTTTAGTATCTATCAAATTAAAAACAATAACAGATTATCCACTTATATCTACAATACATTTCAAATCAATTCAAAGATAGTGGAACAACATTGCAACCTGTGCTTTAGTCTTCTGAAGATTATAATTAGTAAAATATGTATACATTTTTGGTTTTAATGGTAAAAGCGACAATTGCAAATACAGCTTTAAAGGTATGATGTACTACGTAGGATGCACTGGTTTAAAAAAGAAACTACAATCATAACTGAGCCAGGGTTGCCAGAGCAAGGTCTTTAAGGTTTATTTCCAACTGGTTTTAGTCGTACAAACTGGCAACCCAAAGTGAGGAGCTCATCATGTCGTATCTAGAACCAAACCACTATTTTATTAGAATAGTTGAATAGATTTTTTTAAGTTCAGAAAGGATGCAGAAAGGAACAAACAGAGACACAGTTGTTCAGTCTGAAGGTTGTTTAGTAAATGTAGCAGGAAGGATTTGAAGTCACAGTGGGAGCTAACACAATGAAATATTCAGGTTGCTACAGGAGGCTGCTCTGGTAATGGAGTTTGGATGGCCCCATGGTCTCCTCACATCTCGTCCTTAAATAAAGCTTCCTTGAATAATCCAAACCACATTTATCATTTAGAAATTTGACTTAAGAGAAGGGGTGGATGACATTGACAAAAATGAATCTTGATTTTTTCTTTTTTCTTTTTTTTTTGCATTATCTCAATCATGATATTCAGGCGATATTTTAACATTGCATTAGACATGTGCTAAAAATGAAGGCTATGGGAAGGTCAAGGGGAGAATGATTTTAGAAAAAAAAAAGATTTGATGAGAGGATGGCTGTAATCTTCAGTGTTACAAATAGTTGACTTGTCACTTGCATATCTGTATTTGTATAGACTTACAATAATACAGCAGACAGGCAGGGACATGTCCTTTGTACACATGAGAGCACATCTTGAATATTTAGATAGATACAATCCAGTTTCTCCGTGAAGTTAGTCACAAAATCAGTTGGACTTTTTTTCATTTTACCCCTTTCCCTTGTCACTACAGGGTGTGTACACTTGTACACATACCACAGGAACTAAACGTGGACTCTACCAGGATTAAACCAGGATTAAACCAGGGTTAACTCAGAAGGAAAACAGGACTGTGAGCACACCCTATTTGCTGTATGTTAAATATTTACACGCTCAAGGTCTCAAGATGTGGAGGTTCACATTAAGATTCAAAGGCAGAGCAAAGTCAAGTGTACATTTGCCCCCAGGAGACTCGCTTTGAGCTATGGACAACCTGTTTCTGATTCTGTTGTGTATATCTTTGCAGAGCTATACATGACCGAATAAACTATTACTACTACTGCGACTACTACTACTACTACTTTTTGGGGTTTTTTTTAGATATAAGCCCAGAGTTACCCAGTGAGAAAAAAGCTATGCCTCACAGTTGACTCCTCACCTGGTAAAAAGCTTAGGAATATGCCTACAGTGGTTCAAGAAATGTGATCCATTTTTCATTTGTTACTACTGCTACTACTGCTACTACTACTACTACTACTACTACTACTGGTTTCTGTTTTAATCTCCACATTGTGCCAGTCCATCTTTATGTGTAAAACAGGTCTATCCCTCAGAAGAGCTCCCAATCCTCTGTGGTATGAGCCCCATGCTGTCCATTGCAGACAGAGATGACAGGGAAGGCACATAGCGTATGCAGCCTTCTGTGCTGAGGTCAACGGGAATGTGAGAGGCAATGCGGAAACTGCAGCGCTCTATTGACTGCTGCAGGAATAGCTCCAGCCGTGCAACACTGAGCCCCGAATCAATGAAACAAACTGGTTCTAGGCAGACCAGTGTCATCCATCCCTTCAGCCTTTGCACCAAAACACAAGAGAAAACTGGCTAAATTTAGATACTGCAGTAATGTTGAGGAGACCGGTGAATTCTACTTCTATTTTTACCCAAAGCCCAGTGTCCTTTTGTGACTGGCTGACAGGTAAGCATTAATTAACCATGAGAGCACATGTTTCACAGCTCATTCGTCTAACTTACCAACCACTGCAAATATGGTTTAAATCAATTTTGTTTAAAAACTTCAGTGACCTTATAAAAAACTGCCAAATGCCTACCAACCAAGAAATAACTGAGCTATATGTATAAATTATGGTTAACAAAATAAGTGAATTTTGATGGAGTATTTATGGTGTAATGTGAGAAAATGTATTGTAAGATATTTCTGATATGACTATAACTGAATAGTATTAACTACCTTTCTTTTTGTTTATTTTAAGTAAGTTGAAATAATGTCTGGTGAGGCTCGGCTCAGTACCTCCACATGCCTTATGTAATGCAGCAGTCTGGGTGACACCTTTGGCTCAGTGGGTCTGGGGGATGCGACTGAAGCAGCTGTGTAGTGTTTGTCTGTGCTCCGGGCCGACCCGCGCCGGTGGCCTGTGGAGTCTCATACACTCTGTTTATGTGTTTAAGCTCAGCAGGCTCATCCATGTCTGCAGCTGTGCCTAAGGCCCTGCCCTACAGCCCCACCACTTTAAAATGCACTTACAGGCCACACATCTGTATGCAAATATGAGCATCAGCTCACCAGAAACACCAGACTAAATGACTTTTCACAAACTCAACTGACATAGACTATCTCAGTAAAAACACATGCTGTAATAATCATTGGTGTTGGTTGCATTGGTAAAGTAAAGGTCAAAATGGATTTTGTCAAATAATTTCAAACCAGTTAATCTGTTTGAGTCTCAAATGTAGATCACAAAGCTTTGGTTACATTCATTTTGTTTAATAGACTGATGGTGTCAATGAAAATATCAAACCATCGACAGTGACATGTTAATATGATAGTTCTTGTACACAGAACATTTCCAATGCTGTGCAGCCCACATCTCACGCACGACTTAAAAACATCCACCACTTCTCTACTGAACTCCACAAACTGAGACCCTCCATGCTGGTTGCTTAGTGACAGTGGTGGCATCACAGTGAGGGGATGCGGGTTTAGGAGGAGGCCATCCGGACGATAGCGCCCCCCTGCATCAGCAGCACAATCAATGGGTTGACCAGAGGTATCCCAGAGAGAGGAGACAGTAGGCCACAGCGGGACACGGAGAGGGGCTTTGTGCTGGGGGTGCCCCCCTGTGTCCACAGCTCTCTCTCTGTTCAGCCCTCTGAAAGCTCACATGGCAACACCAACATGACTGAATTAAAACCAGCTTAGTTTCATTGACTTAAAGAGTTTATGTGGGGTACACATTCAACATGTACTAGTGCATGTTTTGATAAACATGTTAATATTATCATTTTGATGTTTCCACATGAACCAACAGCATAAGACATAAATATAATATTTAAAACAGTACATATTATCTAGCAATATTTTGTTATAGTAATAATGAAAATCAAATATTTGTAGTTATGAAAATATTGTAAATTATTTAATATAATTTGTTAAAGCTTAATATTTGTATAGGCTTAATTAGGCTGTTGAACTACTGAATGTCATTTATTATATACAACATTGCCTTGAAAATGCTGATTAGAAATGACTAAATGGTGAATTATGTAGGAGCACATGCATATCTGACTTTCTATGGATGTTTGTAGCATCTGAGTAAATCCTGAGCACGCGTTTGCACACACTTCTATAACATTCACATTGAGGGGCCTCATCGGTGGCACACAGCTGAACTCACCAGCTCTGACCAGTGGACCAAAGTTCAGCATTTATGTAAGCAGCACATTCATTACATAAGACTGCAGTCTGAGCAGCTCACTTATTATTAATGCCTCAAAGTTGAGGAGTTTCTGAATGTTCCCCCATCTCAGGGGACGTAAGGACCTCCCCTGTCACTCCCACTGCACCACAAACCTGTCTGTGCCAGCACTCGTGGGTATGAGCTTTTTCTAACACTTAAGCTTTAATTTGTACATACTAATGTTGTGATGATGTGAATTAGCAGACTGTGAGGCTAACCTGCAATAGAGATGATGAAGGAAGCGTCCATGGCGTCGATGCCCAAGTTCCTGGCGCGAGCTGATAAGTGGAAATATGGGATGAAATAGGCCAGCTGACTGAAGACTAAGGACCAGGTGTAGATGCAAAAGAAAGGGTCTTTAAGCAGTGACCAGTCCAGTACTTTGGGCTCTTTGACGGTCACCTCTGTGGGTGTACTGGCGTGGGAAGGCAATCCCACTATTGTGGATCCGTTCAGGCTGTTGTTGAGTTCAGAGGTGTCCGGAGGAGAGCACTTTTCCTGGTGGGGCTCAAGCCCATTCAATCCATTTAGGACCAGTGGGTTCAGCTCAGGGTTTACCGGGTCATGAGAGCCTTGTTTCTGATAATAGTCTATGGTGGGGCAGGGGGAAGGTGGGGGGCACTTGGAGATTCCGTTGGCAGAGATCCCATTTGGGGAGATCCCATTTGAGGACATCCCATTGGACAAAGATCCGTTCACACAGGTTTTAGAGCAGTCCTTCTCTGAGGCGCTCCGAAGGGACAGGGCTGGGCTCTTTTGGACTGAGGTGTTGGGGGCAGCTGACTTCACTTTGATGGGTCTCAGTAACATCCCAGTGGCAACCAGGTTCAGCATCAGACCTCCGAGAATCAACAGTGCCCCTGTGGAACGCACAGAGCTTAGGATACAACATTCATGCATTATATCAACAGTCTATCAGAGAGGTGGTGGTACCTTGCCAGGCATACTGGTCCAAAAGCAGCTGCGTGAAAGGAGCCAGAGCAAATGTCAGACCCATCCCAGATCGGCCTATAGCGTACGCTGTCGCCAAACGTTTCTTAAAGTACATCGCCGTGACGACTGAGAAGGACTGGTACAGAAGTGCAAAGCCCATTCCTAACAGTTAAAGTGTTATTACTGCAGCATGGATGGACAACTTCTCTTTAGCTATACAGTCTGTAAATCACTCACCAACTATAACTCCCATGCTCAAGTAGAGGTACACAACGCTGTTGGCAAAGATACTCAAAAGGAAGCCCCCACTGACCAGCAGCGCTCCAGTGATGGAGGTCACTCTGGTGCCCACTTTGGCACAGGCCACTGATGCAATTGGTGCTTTAGGGAAGAGAGGGATTATTAGGAATAGGAATTTTAAAGTCACAATACATTTTAATATAGTAAAATGTAATAAGTGTAAATGTACCTCCAGAGAGTCGAAGGCTGGACATGATGGAACCGATCCAACTGATGCTCTCTGCTGAGCCCCCAAACTCATCTTGAAAAGCCACAAAAAAAATGCCAAAGCTCTTCAGTGTGCCCATAACAAGGACATTCACCTGCATTTGGAACATAGAACACAATCCGTTATAGTTTATCCAGAAAGAAATAATAGAGATTAAATAAAGTATGCACACAAAGTGAGTGAGTATACAGACCAGGAAACAGTGCAGCACAACCAGCCATCCCCAGCCGCCATCCGGAGGGTCTTCATACTGGACCACTTTCTCCTTCTTAGAGCTCATGGCGTCTTTCCTGAAAAGGTTCATCGTTGTCTTCAGGTTACTAAAAAGAAGAAAAGCTTGTCACAACAATAACTTTTTATCAGACATACAGTATATATACTGAAAGTACTATTGTTTGCAGTCCACAGTATCAATTAACTTAGCTGAACTCTTGCACCTATTGCAAGTGATGCACAAGGCTAAAAGCACCATTAGTGTTTGCTGTAAGTACATCTGTGGTTGCAACAGTGCAAATATTTAATGAAGTGAGTCTCAGGCCTCTATGTCAGCCTGTCCTACTGATGCAACTGAGTGTCTGCCATCACCATGCTTTGTTACTAACACAAATCATTCAACTCAGTAACTAGTAGTACAAATTTATCTACAGGATGTACTGATGTCTAGTACTGTCTAATATCACTACTGCTTAATGTCTCATTAAGGTGCTCATATAATAGGACCAAGAAAGTTTCTTGTGCAGTGTACAGTGTACTTTAAGGGCTTGAAATAATGAGTTTTTAACCCAATGCTATATACTGTAATCATTCCCTTGGTCAGTACTTGGAGACCGGTTTGGATGAGTGGAAGCTGACAACCATGCTACTAATGAAGATACAGACATGCAATTTAGCCTACAAATTGATAATCCATTGCAGGAAAAGGGTGGGAACCAAGATAATCACCAAACTAAAAACATTAAAACCACCTAATTTAATATTTGCACAATTATAGGGGGTTGTATCACAGTGTGCCTGTAACGAGCTGTATAAACTTATTAAGTACAATGTTTGTTAGCTGTGCCAACATGATATAATTCATTTAAATTCACATTCTTTGGGATTAGAGAACTTTGAACGCAGGAAACGACAATCTTTACCAGTCACAGGCAATGGCAACTGACTGATGACTTTCATGTTGGCAGGTGTAACTGCACTCATTTACACACTAGAATATGAACTCTGAAATAAAACTAATTATTTGCAAAAAAAAGGGGGGTCAGGGTCACTGAGGGAGCAACAAACTACTAAAGCATTGCATTATCTTCCTGTGATCCAAAGTAATGAGAAGTGCCACTTCTATAATAATGTTATTTAGTCTGCAATGGTTAGTTCACAGTGGAGTCTATTAGTGCTCTCAATACTATTTTCGTCTCTTGTTTTGATCTGTTGCCCTCAATGGAGACAAAGACACAAACTTGCCACAACTCATCTCAGCATCACGGTTCAAAACGCACTCTAATTTTGAATGCAAAATGCAATAGCTTCTAGTAAAGATTTTATTAAATTTGTATCAGTGGTGGTGGCACTGTTTAATGGACCTTCTACCACATGTATAAAGCATTAGACTGGGCTCTTGAATAAATTATATTCAAATTTGCTAAGAGTTATCTTGTTTATTTCTGTTTGTTTTTGAAAAATGAACACTGCAATTTTCATGACCCATATTTATGTTTGAAAAAAGGATAAAAGCAAAAATACTATTTTATATTTTGGGCCTCAGACACTAAAGGTGCATACACATTTTTTTAAATGGCAAAAGAGGGTTCGCTAGCTATTAAAATAAAGATAGCTTGAATGTTATTATCACTGAGTGTATGTTTTAAAATGCCAAAAGCACACCTCAGTGTGACTATGTATAAGGAGCCGGGACTAAAGCAGTTGGGGGCACAGAGCGGATTAAAAGTGAATGAATTGGGCCAGTGTACTGTGAGGAAACCATGTGCTGTTCACAGGTTTTCCTCAGAGTTCCTGTTTGTGAGTGTGCTGAGGGTCTAAGCATCAGGCAACAATAGACCCCCAAATATCAACACAGCTCTGCACACCTGGACACTTCAAATATGTAGACCTGTCACCCATGAACCTTATCAGCATTATCCTGCGGCCTGTTTAGTTTTCCCAATTACAAGGTTTGGACCAGCTCCTTCCACAATCAAATACATAAGGCCTGAATGACTGGGAAAAATATCTCATTTTTTGACGAGCTTTGCAATTGCAATTAGATTTGCGATTGATAGTTTGAATTATGGGATTCTGTTTAATATTCACATTTTAAACGCATCTAGGAGAATCATCAAATAGGCCTATGAATTGACAAAGTAATACAAGAACCACATGTACCTCAGAACATGTTTGTACAGATCTTACTACAGGGTTAGCAGTTTTTTTATGCAGAATAAGACAGGATATGTTGTTCTTTGTGGAGGAAATTATGGTACTTCAAAAATTGCAGCATTTGCGATTTTCTGATTGCGTTGATTGAAATTGCGTTTAATAATCCTGCAGCCCTAAAATACATGGTTATAGACCAATGCAAAACCTGTTTTACCAGTAGCAGGTGGTAAATGTGACATTAAATATTTATCATTGTGTAAAGGTAAAACATTTTTTAAAAAACCCTGAATGTTGGCCAGCATGTCTAACAGCGGAACCCTAAATGAATACGCTTTGGTGAAGGTTAAAACCCGAGACTTGACCAGACTTCAAGTGGTAATATTTTGGTCTCCTGGGTGCAAAAGTATCTGTATTTATATCCTACACAGTGGAAGGTAATGTGGCTGTTCATTAATGTTTTAAGAAGAACTCAATAGTGTTACACAAGGCACACTCACCGCACTTTTCTAAACATGAAAGCCTTGTGTTTTCTAGGACTGACACACTTTTTTTGGGTAGTTAACTTCACTGCGGTAGTTAACTTTGCCCTAACAAGAATGCAGAGGTCAACAGTAAAGGTCCAGACATCCTACACTGAGGTGAAAGTCATTACCAACCAGTCTTTTCCTTTTGAGAATGACTCTATCAGCTAAATCAGCCAGGCAAATTCTTGTGTCTGGTGTGTGGCTGTTTAGGCTCGCAAAACCTGGTGAGGTGGGTTGAGAAGAGACACACCTTTTAGAATATAGGTCAGGAATCATTCATATGGAATCCTGTCAATGGGAATTTCCTTGGCATTGCTAACTACACAATACTTCAGCGTTCAAAGGAAATGAATGGTCTGCCCAACACTGTTTTATGTTCTGTTGTGTCTGAACAGGTCTTTCATAGAAAGGAGTGTCTGGTACTTGCATTGGGCTTTAAAGGGCCCATATCACGCTCCTTTCTGATCAAGTTATAATGTTGTTTCATCAAAAACATACCCAGAGTTGTGTTTTGTTTCATTCACACATCTTTAACACACAAATCCTGCATATTTAGTCTGAGTTCTTCTTTCAAATGGAAAACAGTCTGTTTTACCTTGTGATGTCATGTGGTAAACTGTGTTTTTAAAATCCATACACCTTCACTAGAATCATTTGGATGATTTCAGCCCTGGAATTGCCAATCTCTCCTGAACAAAAAGTAAAAGGTAGCTGTTAACTTGAAAGCTACCACTTTATGACATCATAGGCTAAAGGGTTACTCAAACATGTGTGAATGAAAACAAAACGTAATTCCAGGTATGTTTTCGATGAGATAACAACATTATAACATGTCTTAAAGCTCACAAGAATCCCATTTGTGTAATATTGGACCTTTAACTGTATAGAAAAAGATACAAAAAAACGATAACAATAAATATACACAGAGAAAAGGTCTGGATGCCAATATATAAGAGATAAGATCCTTTTTTTTTAAAATCATGTTAAATATGTGTACATTTCTTAAAAGGAAGCCAATATTGACAGCCCTTCTTTTGGAATTTTAACTACTCACTTTACTACAACTAGTTGTGCTAAATGAGTGGCGTCCTGGAGTCTAAAAGCATCATTAATTTTATGGGGTCTTCCTCCACTAGTTACAAGCTCACTCCTCAAAGATGACCACAGAATAACAGTTCAGAGCAGAATTCCATTCACCTTTTTGTGGATTGAGCCTGAAAGAAGTAGAGATCAAGACCAACTTCTTCTCATTATCCCGAAATTATGCAGCAAAATGTTGGTCTTCACACCTGAAATGACAAAAT
The DNA here is from genome assembly GCA_000787095.1 of Periophthalmodon schlosseri. NCBI lineage: Eukaryota > Metazoa > Chordata > Actinopteri > Gobiiformes > Gobiidae > Periophthalmodon > Periophthalmodon schlosseri. Next base: position 23,244 of record JACM01033512.1, on the reverse strand, counting down.
CAGACATTGGTGAGAAATGAAGGGATGTAAGATGATGGAATAGAGACAAAAGGTGACAAACTATAAACATCATGTAGACTGAGACCGGGGTTTGTCGGCCAATTTTCTCCCTGAATAAGGAACAAAACCAATTGTGCTGGGTCCAGGGCAGAGGGTGGACAGTCAGAAGAGAAAGGGATTGTGAAGACAAACATCAAAATCAACAAGATAGGGCTGCACAATTTTGATAAAAATACCTTGATTTTTCTGACAAGCATTGAGACTGAGATTAGATTTGCGTTTTGTGTTTTCGTAGGAAATAACATAGCCTTTAATAACCATTACATGCATACAAAAATATCAACCTGTTTGAATGCATTGAAAATTTGCCACTGCTGAACAGCTGGCAATACTCCTGTAGTTTAATAATGAATTTACCGGTATTAAAATTGTAAGGATATACAAATTGAATAACACTGTTGGGTGAAAAACTGCAAACAAATCTCCACTTGGTTCCAATAATTGCCTTACCCTAAATTCTTTGCCTTCTTTCTATGCCATTACACCTTGGAGAACTGATCTACAAGCTTTAGTTGGGCCCAGATGTCGCTCCATTCTGACTCCTCCACACCTGCTCCAGCCAGGACACCCGTGCCCCCTCCTGCTGGCCCGCTGCACATGGCTTTATGCACAGCTGCGCATTATAAAACTTTTCAAGACAAAAGCTATTGGATCACACACTGTGTGTACATTAAAGAGATGCTTCACCATGTGTTGCATATACTTAAGTTGGATGGGTAAATTAATACAACCTTTACAGATGGAACTGTTAAAATGTTCTTGTTTGACACAGTTTCTGTGGAAGGCTGGCTTTTGATTGAGAGCTTAGGTGTGAAGTGGGTCAAACAAAGATCACTGAATGAAAAGTAGTTATGCATTTGCAGGGTCGAAAGGTTTGTTTAATTTTATTAGGTGCTTATTTAAGACACCCAATCACATTATAAACTACTATTATTCATACACACTGTCTGTAATACTATCTGACTGCAATGGTTCCATAAATGCAATGTTATTCTTACATTGTGTACATTTACGTAAAATAAAACGGCTTGACAGAAAGGGCTGATGTGCTGTAACTCATCTTTGAGACAAAGTGAAGTAATTGATACTCATAGTACATCTATTGCACCACAAGTATTTAGTCCTTCCATGTGCACACAATGATGATCTTAGCAGAACCCGATCCACCTTAAAGGATTACATTATTGTAGGTACTCATTTACCTCTGGTTGAGTATATAGGTTTAACCCTGTCTCTGGGTGAACAACTTAAAAATTACTTTATAGCAAACATATTTTCAGGAATTATTAGAAATCCCTGGGTCAGTTTTATTATGGCCCCATATTTAGGCCAAGGCTATAAATTTCAGACAAACTAAAAATATAGAATACAGGGAATGTGATATTGGTTTCTGTTAATTGGTCGTTAATGTTGGCACTTAGCTCAACGGATTTGAGTACACTGATACCAGGTTCAAACATAAATAATCTACAACTGTCGGCCAAAATATTTAAATGTACCTTTAATTTACAACCACCAGTGGCCTGACAGAGAGGGCAAGTTTAAAACTCAGAACACGCCACAGTTCTTGAGATTATATAGTAAATGTTAGAGCTTTGGGCTTAGACAAAGTACACAAAAAAATGCGTACAGATCAAGTAGCATGAAAGAAGTAAAGGTATCCTTACCGTGTATCACTGAGCTGTTATCCGCACTTGACAGGCCTGTTGCATCAGTCAAATGTATCCTGGGCTAGGAAACAAATTTAAGAAACCTGACCATGCTTATAAATAGGCTCCAAATAACACTGACATTAGCTTATTTTAAAGTAGCCCGACACATTCCTCAAGGGAGGGGCGAAAATCACTGGACAATATTGAATAACGAATTTTAAACAATCTTTTTAAAAACTTGCTCCAACTTGCCATCAACAACATACCTTCAGTTTTAACTGTAAAAAAAAATGTGCTGCACGTCCTGAATAGACTCCAGCAGTCAGCAGTCAAACGGGAAGATGCGCGGTGAGAACTTGTGGCACGGAGAAAGAGCTGCGAAAGGCGCTTTGTAGTCCAGGGATGAACGGGCCATAACTTGCCTCTAGAGCAGAGTCCTCGTGCGCTCCCGCTCTCGCCTCTCAAAGCGTCACCATCGTAGACTGCATTGAGGAGGCGCTCGGCGCGGCCACAGCATTGAGCAGACACGTGACCTACCCGAGCGAGCTGCTGCAAACTTCAACTGAGGGCCCAGGGGAAAAGTAGGGAGTATAAACCTCTGCAGTTACTTAGGTCCGGACCTGGAGGAGGGAGGGAGGCGCCCCAACCAACAAGATGCAATGCTGCGCTTAGGCATGGGAGGAGACACCGCAGAGGAGAGGTGTCTGTTTGCTCATTACAGGAGGCTGTTGTTCAATTGTTCAATGCATAAGAAAAGCACTTAAGACTTGAGAGTGTATACGCCCATGCGCTATCTTTGTACCGTGTCTGTCTCAGACACCGGTGAGGGCTTTGATAGTTGACAGCAAAGCCCCGCCCCAAAGCAAACACAAATACAAAAGCCTTCAAGATGGTATTGACAACTTAAACAAGCTGCAGGATGTAAAAATCAGGAATTGTGCAGTCAAAGCATCTCATTTCAGATTTTATTCAACACACTCACAGATTAAGAATCACTCTAAAGAAAGTACATAAAATAAAATACATTTCAAGTGTTATAAAGGCATAAACCATGAACCTGTTTAAATACAAGACTTGATGGAACGGATGTATTATTTACACTTTACAGAGCACAGCACACACATTTTTCTCAACTGCACTTGTTGACATTTTTATAACTTTTTTTTGGACAGTTTTCATGATGCAATCTTATGTACTGCCACTGTGATGGTCCCATGACTCCTAATCAGGATGTTTCTGAAAAAATAAAACACAGAGGATTGAATTTTCAATGGTATTTGGACCAGCGGATGTCAAACTGTGGCAGGGCAAACTCCTCTGGGTGGCACCTGGAATAGTTCTAATATAGACTTGGTTTGAATTGTGAAGTACTTGGAAAGCATAAGATTTGTAAGATTGTAAGAGGTGTGAAAACTTTGAGAGCAGCAAATGTCAACAAACATAGGCATCACAAAACCCCCCAAAAGGGCAAAATTGGTCCAATATCAAGTAATCTTTTATTCAAGGTGAATGTCCAAACAATGTAATTTACCACCTTATAAAGTGTGAAATTGAAGGGCACACTAATCTCAAAGTGAACCATTTACAGTATGTTTTTTCTCTATTTTAATTATTGCTCAAGGTGAAGTAAGCCAGTGAACCCTGTACTTTTTTAAGAGAGAAAAGAAACATCCAGTAGGTGGCAGCATGGTCACAGTAGTGCCAATGTACCAATGAAGGCATTTATCAAAAGTGTTACGAATGCTGCAATCAAACAGAGCAGTGTCTTACCCGGACTCAGATTCCAGGCACACTGTGGGGGTGTCTGTGGGGTCTCGGGTCAAAGATGAAGCCTGTTTGGCTAAAACTGACACCACTCCTCCATGCTCATCTGACAGTGAACCACGGCCTGGGGATGAGGCAGAGCACAGAAATAACAGTTAAATATTTGGCAAATTTATTGTTATAAGTGCACTATATATCTTATATATGTTTTTGTTGGAGGGGCCACCACCAGCTTGCCCCAAGAAGCTGTTTGGAATGCTTCACAGAACACTTACCAGTATTCATTTTGCATTTCTTCAATTTAAAATAACTTAAAAAGCATGCATGAGTGGCTTGGTCTGGTGGCGTCACTTGCTTGTCGCCACGGATATACATAGGCACACATTTCAATAGTGTACTGTGGAACATTACAGGTAAAAAATAGCATCTCCTCTGAGCCCTCCACTCGAAAAGTTACATAGAGCACCTTTACACCATAGCCTAATAATTCAATTAATAATAATTATCAATATAATAATCAATTAATAATAATAAATAATTAATCATAATTCAAGATTTATGGGAAAATAGAAAAGAAACTGCCTAAATCAAGAAAATGACTGTTTGATGGTAGTTTGTGCTTCTTGGCTGTACAAATCTTTCTGATTGGCCTAGGGCGGAGTCAATTACACCTACAGATGCAGCAGGGTCTGGAAAATAGAAGGAGGTGGAAAACTCAATTAGGCCAAATAAAGTTATGCTGTAAGGCCGGCAAAATGTAAAACTTATTTTAAAATGTCCAGTGGTTTTTACAGCTGTTACCCTTCAAAAAATACAAAATCAGGGAAATTGCTGGCTCATGCTATTACAAAAAATAACCATGACTCTGGATGACATGATTCTGAGAGTGGATATTATGTTGTGTATTTAAATGTGCTAAAAGACTACAATTCCTAGTTAATAAACGTTAATACTTTAGGAAAATGAATATTGCTTCAAAAATATTTTAAACTGAAAACGTATGCGGCCTCAAATGCGCTTTGATAGTAAATATTGATAGTTAAATTAAAAGAAACCTGCCTCAATAGATTATATGGATATAACATACAAATCCAACACAATAAAAGTAATAATAAAAGCTTACACCCGAGATTATGGCCTTGTTGGTCCGTACAGAGCACCCCGACCACAGATGGGTTTTTCATCCTGCAAAGTAAACAGATGAGGAGCACATTTAGCTAATTTAATGTCCGAAAAAAATGTGCACAACCACTGTTAGTTTTGAATCAACTTACGTATCATCCAAGTGCTGCTCGAGTGTCCATTCCATGGTTAAATTGAAAGAAAAGGTATTTTTATTGTGTAATGTGTGTTGTTTTGATCCGCTTCCCCTTTACTTCCGGTTAAAGTCAGCTGACTGTCATGTGATCTACGGAGTCCGGGAAAGAAGAAAACGCGAACTTTTTTTTTAATATTGATTCCTCTCCCTCACCGTCTCCCACGCATTTCCTTTTGATCATTTTGGTAAGGTATGAGACATGCTGAGTGTATAATAGGTCAGATGGCGAACAAACAATAGGCCTTTACAATACTCCAACTCAGCAAACAAAATTGTTGACTAAACTGCCATGGCTATAAAATATGAAAAGTAGTCTAGACACATTCAGTTTGTTGAGGATTCTAGTCTTATTGTGTGTGCTGCTAAAATTGATACATAAGAACACCTCTTCACATCCTAGTACATCATTCACTTTCACATGTCACTTTCTGATTTAATTATTTAGCGCTGCATAAATACAAAATGAGATTACAGAAGCTAGTTTTTCCTGTGAATATACTGCTAATGATCCAGTGCCAGAGCACACAAGGTCACAGTTAAATGGTAAAGGATCCATCTAATCTCTCAGATACTTCCTCCAGTTTCTCATTATAAATTTAGATTTTCTAAACTTTTTATTATCATTCTAGTTTATTAAGTTCTATTATTAAAGCCTAGTCTCTTGACTTCCTTATTCACTGTAGTAATTTATAGAAAGATGCCTAAAAGTGCTTATTTTTTACAAAACACCAAAGCAAGAGCTGATTGTGTTTAATCATAATTTATAAATTATTTATTTAACTAGTATTTAGGCAGAATTTTGACATATTAATTTTATTAATGTATCTTAGTATAGTAAGGGCTTAGTATAGCCTTTTGTGGATGCTTTTAATTAATATCAAAGTTGTGTGCAGGCTCCTCTTCCTGTTGGATGGTCCTGAAGCAGTTGCTGACGGGGCAGATTTGGAGGGGTGTAATTATGGGCCCAGGCGTCACAGAGATCCATCACCTGCACACTAGCGTTCAGCCCGCTGACTGGCCCACGAGGTACACTGCACTCTCTCCTCTCTCTCTCTCATATTTCTCCCTCAAACCTTAAATCAGAGCCAGGCTGTGGGTGCTGACAGACCCCTCCTCATCACTGTGTCCCAGCATGCACGTAGGCAAACACCCAGCTGCACGTGTTTCTCTAAAGGATGTGTCCCGTTTAAACAGATGACCAAATACTGTTTGAGAGGAAACCTGGCATATATTAAGTGGCAAAATTTACTGCAGATGGCTTTTGAAAATGACAACAAATATAGAGGAAGTGTGAGCCAGATGTAGTCATCGCGCCGGCTCTGTCCATGTTCTGCACTGTAGCCCATTTTTTATTTTTATTGAGCAGTACAACAAAGTTTAAACTTTCCAGTGACGTACTGTGCAGTACTGTATTTTACTATTTAAACGCGTAATGTGGGTCAGGGCAGCTTGATTCCTCTTTCTGTAAAAGAAATGCTAATTAATACGTTTTTCCACATCATTTACTGCATGTAACTATACAAATCTGGTCCCTTGTGTTCCAGTAACTCTAAGTATTAAATCTGTCCTGTTAACCACAGCAGAGAGCTGTCCACCTCCACATCATGGACGTCACTTTAGCCCCAATTTTATGCAGGAACATGTCTTTGTGAATTGGAGGCAATTTATTAAGACAATTTAATGCAATAAATAAAGTTTATAAAGTACTGCCAACCTTTTTATTTAGCTGGATCCAAAATTGAAGAAATGTAAAGGTTAAAAACTATGTTGAATATGCTGATCTAAACTTCAAGTAATTACATTTACATTGTGATTAGCTCTTTCTCTGTGTTCTTCATTACACTTTTACCTAGCCTTAGGTTGTCGATGTTGATTTCACAATTTTCAAATTTATAAAAAAAAAAAAAAAATCTACATTCTGTTGGATGTTTTAACCTTTCAGAGGTCAATTTGCTCTACTGCTTATAGAATAGAAATGATCAATCCCAATTAAATTTATAAACCTATTAAAAAGTACTATTTGTCTTGTCACTAACTAACCTGACGGACACTGACGCAAGTTTGTGACGACTGAGGTCCTGCAATCGTCATCATGTGAAGGGAGCTTGCATTGAGTCTTCCCAGGAGATAGAGAGGGGCGTGGGAAGATGGGGCAGCGAGGTGTGGGGGGGTCGAGGTGGATAAAGGCAGGGGAGGGGTGTGTGGCTGCCCCTTTACTTTTGGAGAGGCGCATGACACAGACTGGATCTTATCTGAGCTGTACCAGTCTAGTTCTCCTCCTGTTGCTGCGATGGGCTTCAGGGCCGTGCTGCTGTCCGTGCTCCTGCTGTCCCTCCACTGGACCAGAGCGGCTGTCATCACAGGGGTGAGTCCAGACCCACCTGGGTCACATGCATGTTCTGTGTCCTCACTATAAAATAGAAGACTAATGTGCACCTTAAAAGTCTTTGTTGAGGTGCTAAAGAAGAGAAAAAAAAACAGTTCAAACAAAACCAGTAGTTCAAACCAAATAAAATAACAATCAAAAGACAAAAATTACACCTGTATCGGATGCTGCAGTCAGCTTTTAAATCTAACAGTATCACTGCAAACTGGCAACCACTTTGAATTAGCTCATGCACAGATTTAACCAACATTAGTAATCAGGGTGTTGAATATTGATTATTCTGTTGAATTTAACAAAAAACGTGTAGCATTTTGAATTGCATAATAAAACATGCTGTCAAACTCATTAAAACATTTATGTATTTGATGATAACAATTATTGATAGTTATAATCAATCATTTCTTACAGTTCTATTAATTAGGTGTGTTACCCCCGATGAACGTTATCATTCTGGAGTAATAGAACTGCCAATGGCTATATTCTCTGAAGTTCCTGCAGCAGAATCAATTGTATATGTTAATTGTACCGTAGAAGAAGCATTGACATAATTATTTGTAAGTGATCTGAATAGTTCAAGTCAATATAACTGCTGATTATTTCTAATTGGATAATAAATGACTGATGACAGAGCCCACATCCTCCTCCACTTCAGGGACTCTAGAGGAAATTATGCCATGGCCCGGACTGATCGTCATTACTAATCAGATTATAGAAATGATGGGCAGCAGATCACAAGTGTATGTTCATAAGTGCCATTATCTCATTATGTTTAAATGATGTGTATTTTAGGCATGTGAGCGGGACCTCCAGTGCGGGCTGGGTCTGTGCTGTGCCGTGAGTCTGTGGCTGAGGGGGCTCAGGATGTGTGTCCCGAGAGGAGTGGAGGGCGACGAGTGCCACCCCTTCAGCCACAAGGTAAAAACTGTACTATCTGTACTATCTGAATTTGAGCCTTGATATACTTTATGCTATGGCTCTACAGGGTCTTACTGTCATTCTCATAATCTTTGGAGTTAAACCCCCATCCCCAGGACGAGGGCACTGTTACATCTTAAATTTTTAGTCCTATGTCCCAAAACAAGCAATCCTGCTGGCATGGTTCCACTAAAGCTTTGGCAAACTTGCTGATAACTGCAGAGGCTATTGATTGTCAGAGGGCATTCAGGACTATGAATCAGGACTAACACCACATCCGTCTCTCAAATGTGCCGTTAAAAGAGCTGCTTTCTTACAGCTGCCCCTCGGCCTGTCAGCGCACTTGATAAACGGGTTTAAACTGCCAGATTATACGTCCTCTTATATTGGCTTTCTGTATTTCAGGTGCCCTACCATGGAAAACGACTGCACCACACCTGCCCCTGCCTCCCTCACCTGGTCTGCACAAGATACGCCGACAACAAATACAAATGCACCGAGGACTTCAAAAACCTAGACTTTTAAGAAAAGCTTCATGGAATCTTCTGAGGGAACCATCTCACTGACAACATGCCTCTATGCACTAAAGTCTACTGTATCAAAGAGCAAAAGTGCCACACATTCAGACTAGACACTTTATTTTTGGTCTAAAATAAACATGTATACCTATAGCAAAAGGAAAATGTACAATCTGTCAACTGGACAAAACATTGTAGGAGTTAAGACGCGTTTTGTCCAGTTGACAGATTTTACATTTTTCTTTTGCTATGGATCAGACCTGGACGACTGAGGGATTACGCAGATGTATACCTATGCTATTCTTTTCACAATCATTTAATTTATTGAGAGAAGTGTTTAAATGATATTACAGTAAAACATTAATAACATTGTGTTATGTGTGTTTTTTTTTCTGATTACATAAGAAAGGGCATATGCATGCACCTTCACCTTCAAAGGAAGTCCTGAATACACTTATCTGAACCACGTGTCTAATTTTACCTAGAATATTATCAGCATCATTTCTTGTGAGGGACCACCATGAACTGCTGTAACTGCAAATAATTTCTTGTTGCAAATTTGATAATCACAAGGCATTTAGTGCTTCTTACAACAGACAAATGCAAGCAGCGGATTTGGATATATATTTGATGTCATTACAAGAATAACAATTTTCAATATTAAAAGACAGTCTGATCTAAGAATAACTGGGGACGCATGGGCACTGACTGATGGGACTGAGGTAGTTTAGGAGATATTTTTCTATACCAATATATGAAAAAATCACCCAATATCACTGACAATGAAATTAGCACCCATGTATTCTCCATCACAATAAAACCTATACATGTGTTGTGTGTTAAGCTTCCTCTCAGGTTCACATTTGTGTAAAGTTTTCATAGCCAAACAAACAAAAGCTCTCGGTAAGGTCGACGCACTGATACTGTAAATAACTTATCTCAAGGTTTGTTACACCTACAGTTAATGTGTGTATTTCCATTAACAATGTGACTTGTTTAACTGGTTTTGATAAGATGTAGATAAGATCTCATTTTTCATTATACCACTTAGTTTTAATCTCGGGCTGATTTCATATCAAACTGGAAGGAGACCGCAGTGTAAACACAACCTTGGCGTGTCTTGGTGTATAAAGGGCGAAAACTGTGGTAGAAACTTCACTCTTCTGAGTCCAACACTGAAATCTCCAACGCGATGAAGTGCCTAGTGATCGTGCTCCTGGCCCTCGTGGCTCTGTCCGAATGCCTTCACAGGTAGGTAACACCTTATTGAGTGACTGCGCACATAGATTTTTAAAACTTCTTAAGCTGTTGCCATATTTAATCTTTTAAAAAACGTAACTATAACTTCTGAACACTGCACAAGCTTGCTTCACAGCTGACACCAGGAGATTGGGTGAGCAGAGAAACCGACTTTAACCCAAGAGTCCAAACGTTTCTGTGGTAGTGTAGTGGGTAGATGTATTAGATGTATTCCATCGATTATTGCAATAAATTGTTGCTGTTTTTGTGATTAGAATGCCACTGATAAAGGGGAAGACTGCTCGTGAGCGTCTGATGGAGAAGGGCAAATGGGATGAGTACAGACTAAAGCATCCGTACAACCCAATGGCCAAGTTCTTGCAGACTGGAACTGAGCCAATGACCAACGACGCAGACGTGAGTGCATTTCATTTACACATTTCACAGCAGCAGCAGTTTGTGGCCTGTGACCTGTTTTAATACTGGCCCTGTACAGCTGTCCTACTATGGTGTGATCTCCATCGGCACCCCGCCCCAGTCCTTCACTGTTATCTTTGACACTGGCTCCTCCAACCTGTGGGTCCCATCTGTCTACTGCACCTCCAGCGAAGCCTGTCGTATGTAATACCCATAAACTGTATAAAAAAAGTATTTCTATATACAGTTTATGGTACTATAGCACACATTTGGAAAGTGATGTCAACAAGTCAAATCCTTGGAAATGGTTGGAAATTTCATTGATTTCTGTCAGTATGCAAACACTTAACTGATAAAAAAACAAAAAACATGCATGTCTGAAGGTGGAATTTAAATTTACCAACACCTCTAATGGTAAGATCTAATAGGACTGGGCAATATAGGAATCAAAATGCCATTGGGATCTGATCATATATTTTGGTGATATTATTTTGTGATTCACTGCTTCCCTGTTTAATGCAGCTCTATGTCCCTAGACACTTCTAGGGACATAGAGCTAGACCATCTTAATGCAGCTCTATGTCCCTAGACACTTTTCTCCATCCTCTCTTCCCATCATTTAGCCTCTATCATACCAAGATCCTACTACTAATTTTGGCATATCTCCTGCCCCTAAGCGCTGCAGACTAAACACAATTGTAATAGTTTGCTGTGGACATAAATACTCTCCCTTTGCTCCTCTTTTTCTGTTGCAGAGAACCACAATCAGTTCAATCCCTCTCATTCGTCCACCTTCACCTGGGGAGGCCAGTCTCTGTCCATCCAGTACGGCACTGGGAGCATGAATGGATATTTGGGCAGCGACGATGTTGAGGTAACTCTACCCACAGGAGGGAGTAATAAATTGCATTTTCTCCTATAATTTTAGGCTTGTGATTTAATTTGTACATTTGATTAAGTATTCAAGCAACAGTGTCTGCTCCAGTGGACTACTAAGGAAATGATTATTGAATTTAATGTACACTTCACAGTATGACACTATATTTGCTAATACTTTATTGTAACACTTGATAGCAACTTGCACTTGATTTCATTTAGTTAATTCAATTCAATAATTCAATACATTTTGATTTTGACTACCCTAATCTTTTCTTCTACTGCTATTTCCACTTATACTACTACTACTTCTACTACTTGTTATAAACACTAATCCTCATACCTCACACCATATTTGATGCATATATTGATGTCTAATAAGATCTGATTGTTTACCAAAGTACAGTTTTGAACCAGTCTTGCCCCTCTGTTGTGTTAGGTTGGAGGCATCACTGTGAAAAATCAGGTGTTTGGGCTGAGTCAGAGTGAGGCAGACTTCATGGCTCAGATGGCTGCAGACGGTATCCTGGGCCTGGCCTTCCAGTCCATCGCCTCCGACAACGTGGTGCCAGTCTTCAACAACATGGTCTCTCAGAGCCTGGTGGCACAGCCCCAGTTCTCTGTCTATCTGAGCAGGTAATAAACAACATGCATATTCCAAATACTCTTCATGATAGAAGTCATTGCAGAGCAGATAGCCCCGCCTCTTCATAGTACCATTTCACCATAGCAAACAGTGGATTTTTATTTACGTGTGTTTATTGTTGACTACATTACATGTCTGAACTGTACATGTATGACCCAGACTCTGAATTTGTTTTGCAAGTATGTACAGAGCAGTGGGCAGAGATAGGGGGTAGGTGAAAACAGGAAATTTTCGAGCACTCAAGCCTTGAATGCAGGACAATGCAGGATTACATGCATGAATCAATCAAAATAAAACTTTGAGTAAGGTTTTGATAAGGGAACACTGTTATAACTGGGTTAACAGCTCACTGAAGTAGATTTGACATGTCTTTAATGTGTCATATTTTTTTCACTCATAGCAATGAGCAGCAGGGCAGTGAGGTGATCTTTGGAGGAATTGACAGCAGCTACTACACTGGGTCAATCAGCTGGATCCCCCTGACCTCTGCTACTTACTGGCAGATAAAGATGGACAGGTACCCAGTGAAAATCCACCTCCAACATCGACCAGTTAAATGATCTCACTAATATGGTCTATTTGTTTTAAGTGTGACCATTAATGGACAGACCGTTGCCTGTTCTGGGGGCTGCCAGGCCATCATTGACACTGGCACCTCCCTCATCGTCGGACCAAACACGGACATCAACAACATCAACTCCTGGCTCGGAGCATCACTCAACCAGTACGGAGAGGTGAGTCATCCCATTATACCAGAACACTGACCACAATTTTCCATCGTTTCCTAGACCCAAAGCAAGCAAAAATCTTTACTTTGACGTCAAATGTTTCAAATGAAAATAACTAATAAGGCCTGGTAACTTGTGGTGGAGCTGGAAAGTTAAAGACACAAATAAATATATGAAAGGGCTTTAACACAGACATCTTCTGTGCTTCATGTTACAGGCCATGGTGAACTGCCAGAACATCCAGAGCATGCCTGATGTTACCTTCACTCTGAATGGAAACGCCTTCACGATCCCTGCCTCTGCCTACGTCTCCCAGGTGAAAACACTTCACAATCATTAACTCCTCTTAACTGTGCAAAAAAAAAGCCTGGTTTAAATAATATGGGTTTACGGCTTCTTTTTAGACCTTCTATATGTCTGGGTTATTCTTGGTTAAGTCTTGTTTCAGTCTTGTGCTTGATTACCTCTGGCCCAGTTAAGTCTTTACTAGTTTACTAGTATGTCATTATTAGTTTGTTTCAGCTTGATCTACTTGATCTGTCTCACCAAAAACTTGGCCTGGTAACTCTTGTCACCTACTTGTCTCTAGGGTGACTGCTAAGTTTAATGTTATATCCATGGAGACAAGGAGGTTATGGACCCTCTGCCAGAAAAGTTACATGGTGCACTTTTAAAACCAGAAGAATCAGAATTACTTTTATTCATTCCCTATGGAAAATTAAATACAACTTAATCGTGACAATGTTGCTTTAAATGCTTACTTTAAATCATGGCTGTCCAAAAGTTTTGTCACTCAGGGCCACATATAAACATGCATGACGCAGAGTGCCACACCACGCTAAATGTTGCATTTGATGTAGGTTTGACTGAGCAACCACACTTTTAATAAGGCACAGAACATTAAAGTTATGTCAGTATCACATCACAATGTGTGTTATTTAGGTATCATATCATATCATTATTCAAAAATTCAAGTAAAAAGTCCTGCTACTTTGGATCATTTGGGCCAAATCAACAGGAAGCAAGGGCCAATAAAACGGGCCATAGTTTGGATACCGCTGCTTTTAATTAATGAATATTGTAGTCAGTAGAAAAAAAATACTGATTTTGCTGTGCCTTTGTACAGAGCTCCAGTAGCTGCTCCACTGGATTTGGTCAAGGCGGAACTGAACCACTCTGGATCCTGGGAGATGTCTTCATCAGGGAATACTATGCCATCTTTGACACCCAGACCCAGTACATCGGATTGGCCAAGTCTGTGTAATCTGTTGGAGACTCTTAAACTTCTTTATGCAAATCATGAAACTGGACTGCATCTGTAGTGGTAGATTACATCAAATAAAAGCATTGTAAAAAGCCAGTTCTCTGTTTGAATGAGTGGTGATACTAGAGGAACATCTTTAGAAATCCTTTATCTTGTGTTGAAATGTCACACAATAATAACTCCAGTCCAGTCTGGTCTTAGGAGACACCCTGCCCTCACCTCAGATTCATAATGCTTCACTATCAGATTGAGGCGTAAAGAAAGACCAAGAATAGACTATATCATGTGGCTTTTAAGAACAGCTCCCGGGGGTCCAGAAGTTAAGATAAGAGATGAGCCAAAAACTAGATTTAACTAGAACTAGACTTAATTTTACATTCATAAAAGCACAAGTGTACTACAGCTGGTTGCACAAAATATAAATTCTCACTATTTCAAAACAAAGGCCCAAACTGATCGGACTATGCATGCTCTGAACAAAAGCAAGATACAACAGAGCAAAATAGGACTAGATAGTCCCCACCTAAGAAAGAGAACTAAATCAAGTCACTCTACCACAAAAATGTTCCTGTTCCTGTGATAACCGCACCCCATTGTAGAGCCACTGATCCAGAGACAATGAAAAACTACCACTAAGTTATGGATGTTGATGGACTGCCAGTGTAGAGTACTCCACGTTGCCAGCAGGCTGCGGAGCATGGTGACCTTCTTGTATTTTGGGCACTCTCAAGTTTTCATATATTTGTGTGGGATTTTCGTGAGCTTTGAAATCCACTGTGGTGTAAACGATTGCACTGATTTCCTGAAACAGACAGAATGTCGTCAGTTGGTATGGACAATTATCAATATCAAAAGCAAGTGCAAATGCAAATTTCAATATCAGCCAATGTGGGATTTTTTAAAAAGAATTCAAACTGGTATTTGTCCAGAATAGTATAGCATCAGTTGTCAAACTAGGGAGTTAAAATCGACATAAAAGGGCTGGGAAGCCAAAGATGTGGCTGTATGGTTACACACACTAAACACAACACACTAAATTATATTATATCCCAAATAGATACGTTGTGTAATTATTAATATTTTACAAAAGTGAAAAGTTAATTTATGAACTTTATGGCTCCTGCAATATAAATAATAATTTTAAATATTAATAACAACATCAGCAAATATTGTTTATTACTAACAGTAAGACAAATATTATACAATATAATATAAATCATATCGGACTCTCTAACTGTCAGTTAATATTTTGAACCAAAAATAAGTCTGTACATACTAGCATGTGTTTATGGTCAGATGATCGTGACCGTACTCACCACATGTTCCTGTTTCACACTCTCTGAGGCAGTGTCCGTTGGAGGTGACTCAGCGTGCTTTGTATCTATAAAAACAACAGTTCAGCTTGATAAGTGCTATTGGAAGTTAAATTATTTTGTGACAAACTTCAGACTCTGTGTGTACATTGTGCTTACTGGACTGTTTCTGTTTTGCCTTCACGCAGCAGAAAACCAAAGCAGTCAGTGAAGAGATACAAATCACTGCTGCCATAGAGACAACAGCAGGGAGAGGGAAACTCCAGGGATCTCTTAAAACAAAATAACAGATCTTTTCAGCACCAAACTATTACCTATGGTCAATATTTACATTCATTTATTCATACGAAGGTAAACATGCATAATTAACCAAAACTGTCTGGCCCAGCTTATGTGGAAATCCAGCTGGTTTGATTTCAATGTTTTGTTTTTTTTTTTGTTATGTGAATGGACAATATTTGAATCACTCTTTTTGTTGTTATGACTGGTTTAGTAAAGGTACACAATGTAACTTTTCTGGTGGGGGTGTGTTTGTAATCTAATGTAATTGTGTTGCCTGGAATGTCCCACCTTATGGCATTAAACGTATCCATCTTGTATTTATTCAGCAAGTGTTTTTATTGCTCAAAATATGGGTTGCCTCTCCACAGATGATCAGTAACTTGACCTTGTTGCCTCACCTGCTTGGTTTTCAGGCAAACATTTCCATGAAAACAGGTTACCCCCACCAGCAATGTTCCGTATTACACCTTTAAATAAAAATGTATTTAGTAGACACCTGGGCTCACTCATGTCTTCTTCCGGGACAGGTTCAGTTGTCTCCAGGTCTGTAGCGATGCCATGAGCTTTAGTGGTGGTTTTATGGGATAGCAGATGATCAGAAGTAGCTAACAAAACATATACAAATATTTAAACAAATAAATCAGTAGTTAAAAAAAGAAAAAGCATGCTTACCTTCCACTTCTACATAATAGTCTGTGTAGATTGGGGTCCCCATGACGGTGCACCTGTATAATCCCTGGTCACTGAACTGTGCATTTGAAATAATGAACTGGAGCCAGCCGTTGCCCCGGCTCTGGGTCACTCTGCCTCTCAGAAAATCACACACGTATCCGACACTGTTGAGCAGCAAGTAGCATCCTCCTGGATACAGTTTACAGCAAGATTTGGAGTACGAGTTGTAAAATGGAGGAAAAGACAGTCTCAACGAAATGTTTGTGGACTCCTCAATGCTCTGCTGTCCGTGTGCATGAGAAATGTCTACAGTAAAAGAAAAATACAAGATATACAATGATTATAGCAACGTGGTAATTTTAAGAATTGTTACAACACAGCCTGCGATAGACTCACTCAGTAAAAGAAGAAAAACAATAGCAGACTTCATCTTGAATCGGCTCCTTCTGTTTTTCAGTCTCATCAGCTCTGCCTTTAGTGTGCTGAGGTCTGGCCCCTCCTAAAAAGTTCAGAGAGCAAATATATTCTGCAGTAATAACCAAATATCATGTATATACCAAACCATGTATTTTTTGTCTTAATAAGGTGTCGTGGTACTCCACTTTCCACGTATTGCAAAACTCCAAAGACTGTAGTATCTAGGCCTGTCGCGATAACAACTTTAGAACGGCAGTAAATTGCTGAAGTAAATATAGATGATACAAAAAGTATTCTAGATGTACAATACGTACAATATGCACAATACAAAACACGAGCTGCAATAAATAAATAACAGAATGCAACACTTACGTAGCTAGTTTGTATTTATAATGAGTCATAGAAGTTCATAATTCAACACTCTATAGATCAAATCTCACCATAGTACAAAAAATACTATGACTCAATGTACCCACGATAACTATTGGCCCCCCAAAAGTACTGTTCCATCTGTCATGTACTAAACGATAGGTCGATATAGTAATTATCGTGGCAGGCCTAAGAGTATCCAACAAATATTTTGGGTACCTGTTAAGTACATGTGTATGGTGGCATGAGGCTGGCACTCTTCCCTTAATACACATATGTCAAACTCAGGCCCGGGGGCCAAATCTGGCCCGCGGTGTAATTATATTTGGCCCGTGAGATCATATCAAATGTGTATTAGAGCTGGCCCGCGGGTATATAGCACGTGTACCACTAATACTACAAATCCCAGAATGCTTTGCTAGTACGCTGGTGCTTGAATATATGTTTTCTCTATGCACTTACTCTTACTCTACTCCAAGGCATGGACAGTTAATAGTTTAAAAGGCAAATTTTTATTGAATGATTTTTTTTTGTTTGTTTGCTTTTTTGTGTTGTTGGCTTGAGAAAAAAAGGATTTACTTTAAAAAGGAACTTGAAAGGCTACAGAGAGAGACATAATTTATTTTATTTATTTAAATAAGAAATGAATACTACTGATGTGTCTTTTATTCCAATTTTAATTTCTCATATGTTTGTAATATCAAGCTTGAGTTGTTCCAGATTTTGTGTTTAAGCAAAACTAAAGTTTGTTTCCATATGAAATGGTTAAACATTACGCATCAGGTGCAGTCAATTATTCAATAAATATTGAGTTTGGCCCGTGAATTTGTCTCAGTTTTTAATTTTGGCCCACTGTGAATTTGAGTTTGACACCCCTGCCTTAACAGAAGGTCTTTGTTCGATTCCTTGATTAGTTTGAGCGTTTCTTACAGTATTCCACAAGTGTAGTGCACAAAATGTGTTTAAGTTTTTGCTGTCAGTTGATGAACAGTATATAGCAATAATCAAGTCAATTGTCTACATAAGATGATTTATTTGGCGTCATCTCTCCGTTTCTTATGAGCATGGACTAACTCAAACATATTTTACCCCCTCGAATAAATGAAAATGCAAAATGTATGTACATTATAATTAGCCGACACATTATCTTTTCCACAATTAACATAAATACTCTTCTTATAAATCAAATATAAACACTCCTTTTGTGAACTTAAAAATCGCATACAGCCCATTTCTAAAACATTTCATCTCCTTTCAAAACATTGTCTTGCAAATGAAATTTTCCGAGGCACATAAACTCTTCATTAATTAAAAACAGATTAAACAGCCCCATGATTAAGAGAAACAGGTGCAACAATCTAAATGTACAAAAGGCGATTTGTATTTTAACCAGTGCAACGCCCCCAGCAGGTGTGGAGGAGACCCTTTAGTTCACAGTTTGTAGATGCATACATAACAGGAGGTCTCTGCAGCTCTAGTGTTGCATGTTGTAGAAGTGGATCATTCGTCGGTGAAGGTGATGACATCATAGTGGATGCCTTGTCGCTGCAGCTGCTCCAGTTGTTCAGGTGTGGCCTCTGTGTAGACCGTCTGTGCCTGGGCCATGGCTGCATCTGCCACTGCTGAAATATACAATAACTCGCAATGACCTGTGACCAATGTGACAATGATTCTGCTTAAAGAGCCCATATTACGCTATTTTCTGGTCCAAGTTATAATGTTGTTTCCTCATCAAAAACATACCTGGAGTTGTGTTTTGTTTCATTTACACATGTTTAACACACAAACCCTGCATGTTTAGGCTGAGTTCTTCTCTCAAACAGAAAACACTACACCTTTTGATGTCATGTGGAAGTGCTCCACTTTGTTTTTAAACTCCATCCACCTTCACTAGAATCATTTGCATAATTTCACCCTGAACTGCCAATCTCTACTGAACAAAAAGTAAAAGGTAGCTGCTAACTTGAAAACTACCGCTTCATGACATCACAAGGTGGAACAGAGCATTTTGAGCTTTGGAGATGTAGACAGAATAATAATAATAATAATAATAATAATAATAATAATAATAATAATAATAATAATAATAATAATAATAATAATAATAATAATAATAATAATAATAATAATAATAATAATAATAATAATAATAATAATAATAATAATAATAATAATAATAATAATAATAATAATAATAATAATAATAATAATAATAATAATACATTACTCAAACATGTGTGAATGAAACAAAATACAACTCCGGCTAGGTTTTTGAGGAGGTAACAGCATTATAAAGCTCAGAGCTAAAAGCTCAGAAGAATCCATTTGGTGTAATATAGTACATGGGTTTGAGTTTCCTGTTTATAGGTGATATCCTGAGGACTTTTTCCCATTAGAAAAATATATTATTTAGTTTTGAACTGTTAATTGCTATGGCAATGGTGCTTTTTCATCACTCTGAAACCGGTGAATCATCTAATACTGTATGCCCACTATCCAGAATAACAACTGGCAGGAGAATACTGTGAATTAAAGTTGTGAATGAAAGTGAAATATATTTTAGATGAGTTGCTAACACAGGCAATTAAGATAATATGCCACCAACACTAGAAAGTTGGCAGAGGATAAACTCTGTTTTCTGATACTGTTCTATGACATGAATTAAATAATGTAATAATAATATCTTCAGTACAATCATTTTTGCCTACAATGGTAAGAAAATGTGCACAGTTAAACAAATACAATTGGTACCATGACATAGTCCCACATAGGGGTCAAGAGCTAGTTTTGACTGTTCAGTATGGTATGATTCATGATGAATATCCAAAAGAAAAATCCACCAATGTCTTTCTGACTAGGCCCTTGAAGTCACTATATTAACAGTTTTACTCAGTCCTTATCTCCATTACATACTGTAAGCCAATAGAATGCTGGGATGTAATCTGAAACCCAATAAGAGTTGTACGATGCAGACAAATCTCACCTGTGACAGCCGAATGAGCTGCTGCCTCCAGTTCTTCCGCACTGACGACCTGCTGCTCCGACGTGACAGGAAGGTACTGGATCTGACCACTGTGACTCACCGCAATCTAAGCCAGAGCCATATCAGAATGAACGAGTATTTCTTTATTTACAATACCATAGCAACAACAATATATATTATCCCACCTTCTGCCCTTGCACAAAAGCCCCGTCCTGTTCTGAATACTGAATGATGTGTCCATCTGGCATCTGACGGACAGAAACAGTTTAATCGCAGATGCACTAAATGATGACACTGGAGTGTAATTTCTCTAAAACAAACCTGGATCTGGTTCCCATCAGCTACCACAACATACTCCTGAGGAATTAAGTGTGAAACTCCATCTTGTGCAATGATGTACTGAACCTTTTGTTAGGTGAAAGAGTTTGTTTTTTAATTTTTGTCAATTTAAAAATTAAACACAAACAATGTAAAGTTATGTACCTCAGTCACTTGGTTGTCGTCCGTCACTAGATGCTGAACTGCCTGCCCATCAATGGTTATGTATGTGCCTTCCTCCTGAACAAAACTACACATTTAGCATTTGCTGGCTTTAATTGACAGGTTATTAAAAATGCAGAGGTCTTATAAACCTGGTCTGATCCTGCCTGTTCCTGGGAGACAATGATGTGCTCCTGTCCCAAAGCCTGGAGCCGCTCCGGAGAGATGACTGTCTGAGTCTGCAATGCTGTTTATCACACCACGCAGGGAGATTAGCATTAGAGAGAATATCAAATTGCAAATATGTTTTTAATCAATCAGTTCTTTTTCTTACTTTGAAGAGTGGCCAGAGCTTCCTCATCACTATTAACAATTATTGTCTGTGAAGTACTGGAGGTGGTCTTGCGCGTGTGATTGTCCTGGCTGTGGAGGCGCTCCATATGAAATTTCAAATGACCATTACGTTTGAACCTAGGACATCAAAACCCTTATTAACTACTCAAAACAACTGCTTTCAGACCAGTTTGGGTAAAATATATCAAAATGACAAGCCTTTCCAGAAAGACGAATTCTTGATTTTGTGAGTTCACAAACTCTTTCTTGTTTTGCATAATAGGCATTTTCCCCATTCACTCACCTGTGTGTTTGATAGTCACGTGAGAGACCAGAAACTCCTCTTTAGCTGTGGCATATTTGTAGTAGTCACATTTGAAGGGTCTGTTATTGGTGTGGGAGGGAAACTCTTTGTGCATTTGTGGACGAGTAAAACGCTTGTGCTTTTTTCTCAACTGGATTTAACTAAAGTTAGATTTTTTCGGCTTGTTCCACTGTTGTGACGCTTCACCCAATCAATGTGAAACATTTGTTTGAATGCTCTGATCATTGGTTTCGATCGCTTTCAGCGAGAGCCATGGCAGATTAATGTGTAGAACTCTATTCAGAGAGCTACGCATGTCAATCTGGCGAGAGTGAGGTTATAAAATGACTGGAAGATCTACAATGATACTTACCTTTGCCCACACTGATTGCAAGAAAATGGTTTCTCATTGGTGTGAGTCATTATATGTCTCCGTAGGTCTTTCTTGTTTTTGGAGGCAAAGCTGCAGCTGGGACATTTGTGAGGACGTAAGTAAGAATGCAGCTCCATGTGACTCTGAAATTATCAACATAAAAAAGAAATTAAGTAACTGCTAAACATTTAAAAAACATAGCTGCATACAGAAAGTGTAAACCATACCTTGACCTCCAGCCAAGAGGCCGATGTAAAGTCACAGTCTGCACACTTAAATGTGTTGGGGTCTATGTGCGCCCTCTTGTGGTTCTCCATGTCAGAACGCCCTTGGAAGGACTCCATGCAGATGCGACAGGAAAACCTTTTGGTGTTGAGACCTGGTGAGCTCACAGCTGAAGGGGAGACCGGGGCATCACTGCTCAACTGACAGAAAAAAAAAACACAAATAGGTTTGCCTGTTTGATCTACACTTAATTTATAACTATAACGAAACAAAACAGCAATACAATACCTCAACTTGTTGCAAAACTCCTTCAGGCAGAGCTGCAGTGAGGTAGAACTTTTCATTTTTTGCATTGTCTTGGGATGGAGTCCTCTCATTAGCACTTAAAGAATATGACTTACAGTTAATGTCAATATGAAACTAATATGACATATTACATTCTCAGTGGTTACTGACCCAGGACTGTGAACGTCCTCCGCTGATTGCTCCACCACATTGTAGTCTTCGCTCTCATAGTCCCCGATGGTGATCTGAGTGATTTCTCCAGACTGGGAGGTAGTTTCTTCATAGGCTTCCTGTAGCACAGTCTCACCATTCTCAGACACATGGACAGTGACGATCTTTGGTGCTGAACCAGAGGCTGTCCCTGGAGCTGAAGTAACTGTCCACGTACCTTTTTCTTTACCATCAGGATTTAACACAGCAACCTACAAAAGACGGCCAGTATTACACCTAGATATTGTTTAGGTAAAAAATGTAAAAAGACTTACCTGTAAGGAGTTTCCCACCAGCTCTCGAGCATTACTCATGTTAAGCAGCAGGTCAAGAGCATTCTGAGCTGAAAGGTCCCCAGATTCACCTAAAAAATAAAGTGGATTAATCATAGTTACAAACGCAATTTTATACTTTTTTTAAATTTTGTGTATTTATTTATTTATTCTGTTTTTACAAACCTTGCTCGTAGATAATAGTGTTTCCTAAAGCATCCTGGGTAACAGCAGCATTTTCCATGCCTTGTATTGCTTGTAGAGTTGATGGGTCCACCGCAACCTTCAAATTTGTAGTAATATGTAATTAAGTAGGATTTATATATATAGTGTTTCTTTATGCATGAGACACTTACAATAGTGTTTTGCAGACCCTGTATGTTCTCATGCTGCTGTTTAAGCTCCTCAATCTGCTGCAGGGTAAAGAAGGGTTTGCGTCGTTTCTGGGCGGGCTCCTCAGGGTGAGCCTGGGACCACTCCTCAAACGCCTCTGGGTGCCGACACTGCACATGCAAACGCAGGTTCTTTCTGTGTTTGGTCATGAAGTGGCACATGCTGCAGGAGAAAGGCTTCTCCCCTAAAGAAATATGTTACAGAGTTTGTTAACATACACTTGAGCCAACCTTTTAAAATTATTTGTGTTTCATGAGCTATAATTAACAAACTTGAACCCAGTTTTCCTGTTGTGCACACAATGGGCATTTTCCCATCCACTCACCTGTGTGTTTGATAGCCATGTGCGAGACCAGAAACTCCTCTTTAGCTGTGGCATATTTGCAGTAGTCACATTTGAAGGGTCTGTCATTGGTGTGTGACAACTGATGGTTGAGAAGCAACTTCTTGTTGTCACAGGTGTATTCACAAAACTCACATTTGAATCTGACAACAGACATGTGGCTAGGTAAACCATGTGATGAAAGTTAAATTTATTTATATATTTTAT
>JACM01043507.1:0-33711 GCA_000787095.1 Periophthalmodon schlosseri | reverse complement strand
CTACCTGACTTGGACATGGTAGACTATACTAGGTGAAACTGAAATGTAAAGATAAAAGATAAATACTTATTTGTATGTTAAAAAAGTGAATAAAACTTTTAATCTATATCACTTTGCTTAGGGCAGCAGTGAAATTAGCCAGTGCCTGGAATCAGTTCATTTATTTGATGTATTTTTTTAGCTTAATTGTAATCTTAAACAGGCTAGATAAAGTTGACTTGAATGGCCCTGACTGACCCCTTTCTTATTTAAGCCTAGACAACTGTGCACAATTGCTTAAAAATCATTGACCACAGCCTGAGCTTTCATAGCCTCTGATTATGTAAGTCAATCTGCAGCTTTTTAATCAATAACCACTCCAGTGTTTACAAGCAGCAGATATGAAGACTGGAAAACCTTTTTGTGGTTGCAAAGTGAATATAAAAGCCACAACTTGTTATATCCTCCTCTGCAGTGGATCTGCCAGTCATTTTGTATATTTATATAAAGCAAAGAGCACAGTCAGTCCATCTAGTTAATTTAATATGAACACAGTTAGAGCATAAAACCAGGCCGGGTCAGGACACCAAATACACACACTACAAAAGTGAACAAGTGGAGGTATAAGCGTGACCAGAATCTGAACAATGTCACTAAAATCGCATTGTCCAAAAGCTATTCATAATTGTGAGTACTCTGTTTGCTCCTAATGACAAAGGGAACTTCAATAGAGTTTTGTTTCCCTCTAGTGGTGGTATGGCAAACTTTCACAACAACCGATCCCAGGCAAGTTGCATTAGGCAACAAGGAAAACGCATTCAGTGGGCCTACATTTGCAATATAAAGCTAACAGAGATTTAATACAAGATGAAATTCCGCATAACCAAGTTTAGTATTATCTCTACCTCAGATCTTAACAGTCCTTTCCAGAAATATAAATAAACAAAAGAATCTTCACCCTCCAGCACTATGATAATTACCATCTGCACGCACAAAAGTCAATATATAATCCTGCCCTTTAATTGGTTTGAAATAGCAATATTTACAGTGTCCCTCATTCGTGATGACTTGCTTAAATCATTGGAGCAGCATTCACTTTCTGTTTGCACACTAAGATCCACGAATATCCAAGAATGGCAGTTGTTACAGCTAACTCACAATCTTCTCACTGATTTCTTTTGGCATTTTCGAGATGGTACTGGATCTTGTTGGAACTAGTTGAATTTCTCCAGAGTAAAATCAAGTAATTTCTAATCTAATCTAATTGTATCTAATCTAATCTAATGAGTTATTACTTATCTTACCTGAACTGTGATACACAAAGTAATTTGTTTAATTCTTGATTAAAACAATATCCTTAAGTTCATGTTTAGTTAGAGAATTGGACAATATGTCTGTGTAGGTTCGAAGTAAGTTAGACAATCAAGTGTGCTTATGTCAAAGCTGGATTGTGTCTCTTATTGCACAAAATCAATGATTATTTATCAGATTATATAATTAATAAGTTTGTTTGTGATGTTGAAATATTGTCTCTATTTTTCTTTATTTTATTATTATTATTATATTATTATTCTTTATTTTATTATTATTATTATTATTATTATTATCTTCTAATAATCTTGATTTTTAAAGAGCTCTATAAAAAGCTACTGTATCAAAAACCTAATTATCCCACCCTCATCCTGCGCATTTAGTGTTCTTTCGTCCCCTCCTTCCTCCCCCTGGCCGCGTGGCACATGCCAGCTTTGGTCTACCATCCTGCTAGACCTACAGCTGTGACATCACCGCACTCATCCCCTCGATACACACAACTTCAACTGCTCCCCCGCATCTCTCCCACGTATTCCTGCTTTGTCTTTCTCTCTGCCTCAATACAGCCATTTTGATCATAAAACAGGGCCAGAGCGTCAAGGGAGAGTCACTACAGCTGAAGTAGTGTAGTTGTATAATCAAAGAAGCACTGGCTGTTTGGCTGCCATCTTGGCTCTGCTTTAAGTCACTTTTCTCTAATCATGAGCCATGTGACTTTCTGCATGAGGTAGCAGCAGTGCAAAAGACAGCAAATGAGGGATGAGGAAACGAACAAGGGGGAGATGGAGAGAGGAAAAAAGGGGGATGTTTGAGTGGATGCATGTGAGAACGAGAAGAGGAGGGGGCATCTTGGGCGCACAGGCAATCTATTTTTACCATTTAGTTGGAACAAAGGCTGTGATAGGCTCTGCTGTGTTATGACGGTGGTCTCCTTCATGCTTAGGAACAGTCATTTCCAAAGGCCAGATTCAAAGTCAAATTACTGTATACTCAGTCAGTGTCATTAATCGCCTGCATATCATTCACCCTGATTCAAGGTTTTTTCCAGGCATTGGACTGACATGAACGTCTTGCCTTTAAGCTTCCTATAGTTGTCTGAATGTCATACTGCTGTGATGTGCAAATTGAACTGGCATACAGTGACAGATGCCCATCCAGGTGTAAATCGCTGAATGTATTTGACAGGGCCTTTACACAATGAATGCTGTGTTAAACCTGCCACCTTCTGGTATTCATCAAGGCTCTGCTAACATGTCAAAATATCAGCATATTGTGATACTAAATGTGGTGGTTGCTATTGGTTGCTGTTGTTGTTGTTGTTATTGAGGCATGTTGTATGAAAATGATATAAATCAAGTATTGTTTGGTATATTTCCACAATTATTTTGTGACACACCTATATTTTTGTTGCTTATTTAGAGAAAGGAAACTTCTTTATGCAATGCATTTGACATTAATAACTGTTTTGATTATTTAAATGGGTGTATTTCATATTAAGATTGTGCAAGTAGTAGTTTAACAAAGAAATATTGTAAAATGCATTTGATTCTTAAAACCATTGATATATTGCAGAGTATCATGTCATTGTGATATTATCGTATCGTGAGCCATCATGTTTCATATCAAACCATGAGGGACTCTGTACCCTCCATTATGTGCATGCCATTGTGATGTATATAGTTTTATGTAACACTCCACATTTCCTCAGGCCTGTGACTGGCAGAATAAACTGACTTTAGTTAACTTGCCACATTAATTAGCTTTTGTTTAGTAATTTGGTTTTACTTAACCAAACATCACAGTATAAATCAAGGAACTGTCTGTAGTGTTTCAGATTGTGAGGGCCTACATCTACTCCTGTGCAAGAATGTAAACAAACCAAGCTACAAATTCAGCAATAGTGAAGCAGCTTTGATCAGCGCTTCTCCTGATCTGAGACATCTGAGTGCTCATACTTGTCCTAACTTGTCATGAAGGTGCGACAGTGATAGGCCTATATGCACTTCTTCCACACATGCCAGTGTATATTTCAAAACTTGTGGAAAACAGTGCTGCAGTCTTTCTGGGAGCCGTCTCATTCTCTGTGTTAGAAACATGTGGATGTCATTAAAAGTTTGAGCTCTACAGGAAAGTCGGTCAACCGAGGGAGGAGGAAAAAGATGGTAGAATATAACCAAGCAACATCAAGAAAGCTTCATAATATTATTCCATCTGATAGCTCATAGCCAATGAATCAGATTGTCTCCATTAAAATGATACTGACACTCTAATTCAATATAGCCTCTCAGAGATGCCCCAGAGCAGATGTTGCGATTCAATTTCTGTTACTCACTCCCTTGTGTTTCTCAGTCTCCTGGCAGTATGTACAATGTCTCCTTAGCTTATCTATTGCCACTAAAGAAATTGCTTTTGCTTCTGAAATCATTAAAAATGCTTGGAGCCAATTTATTGGATAAAAAGCCAAAACATGGAACTCACATAGAAATTTATATGTGCAGAAAAGACAAAGAAAGATCTTTCCCGAGACCACCAAAATGAGTCTACCCAATTATTTTCAGGTTTTGCTGGAGCAGTTTAAATTGTCTTCTTACACACAGCAGGAAGCATAAACTGCAGACGCCACTATAACGAAACGAGCACACTACCAAAACGCTCTGTAACACCAAACTCCTATTAAACATTGTTAAATCCTCTTAAGTGCCATCATTAATGGCTTGAACTCATCAAGAGAGACCAGCTTTCACAGCATTTAAACCAATTAATCCACTGTAATCATATCAAGTCCTTAAGGATGATGGAAAATGTTCTGTGTGAAAGCTTTTTAGTGGATTTACAAAAGCACAAAAGATCACAAAACTAACCTTTAGAAAAAGTGATTGAATAAGGCAAGAAAAAGAAGTGGGTTTTGATATTTCAGCATCTCTGCATGTGGCCAAACTCAAAGAGCTATTGATCAGCTGCACAGCGGGGTGGTGTGACTGAGTCTTGCTAAACAACTCGATCTGAAAGTGTGCCGCTTCTTTATAACCTTGCTTTTTTCCAGCATGTGTTAAGAACCCACACATATTCACGCGCACAGCTCTCACACAGCATGACACTGGCCCTCGGCGTAGTCCTCGCACTTTTACATAAGTCATCCTTGCTGACAGAGGAACACACATTGGAAAGTACATAGAAAACTGGGTACTTACCAGGACAAGCACAACCTCCAACAGACATCTTCTTACATGTTGGGCTCTGCTATGATGGAAACAGCTGCACTCCGTCCACACGCTGCTCGCATGGGCCAAACTCTGTGCAAAACAACACAAACACACAGGGAAAGAGAGAGAGAGAGAGAGAGAAAGAGAGAGAGAAAGAGAGAGAGAGAGAGAGAGAGGAGGGTGGAGTGATCAGAGGGAGTGGTACAAAGAAGGGCACCAGAACTACACTCCCCCCTCACCGTTAGGGGCAGGAAGTTGGCAGTGGTGCATCATTAATAGGCATATTGCAACACAAGTAGGAGGGGAGAATAGCTTAAGACTTGAGTAAGTAACATTATGGGATGGAATAAAGAGCAAGCCTGAAGTGAGTGTAGAGGGAGAATGCAAGAGGGAGGCAATTAGAGCAACAGAAAAGAAAAGGAGAAAAAGGACAAGGTGTGTGTGGTGGGTGGCTGGCGATGCATCATCTATTTCTGCTCGCTGCTGCTGCTGTGGGAGATAAACATACTCAGTAGGAGCCCAGAGGCAGAGGGTCATTACCACCAAACAAACACTCATGTGCACACGCTCCCTCACACATCCAGCCTGACACGTCTCCATCTATCTCTCTGTCTCCCTCCGATGCCTTTTCCTACGCATTATACATTGCACTGAGAGGACTGGTGTTAATCACTACAGACAGTATCGATTAAAAATGCAAAGCCCACCTGCAGCTCTGGGACACTGGGGACCCATGGGAGGCAGGGTTTGTGTGTGTGTGCGTGTGTGTGAACGTTACACATATGCACACACTGCCGCGCATGTAAACAGACTGTTTGCTCAGCAGCCATCTCATCACTCCTGATTCTAGTTTTAATCTTACCTCAATGTAATCTCCCCTCACTGTTGATATTACCTTGACCTTTTAGCGGCTTTGGGTGATGTCATTTTATTTCCTCCTCATTCGTCACATGGCTAGTTTCTCATCTTGTTCATCTCAGGAGTTCTCTGAGTGCAACACGCCTCTTCACAGAACAATAAACACATTATCTTGACCTTACAAATACATGTGCGCCTAGAAGACATGTGGGACAGACTGTTGCACATGTAGGCATATCGTGACCTGTAGATAACACACTCACTTCAGTCTTCTACAGTATATTCTTCTACATCTGCATTTTGTTCAAGTTGAAACATATTTGACAAAACACTGTCTCTCACCTCTAGTAGACTAACAAAAGACAAACAAGTGCCTTCTCTGAAACCACAGCTGATAGACACAATCTCTGTACAGCAGCAGGAGAACACAGGCAGAAGCATCACAGTTAAATGTCATACACAGTGTCAACACAATGAACTGCGCTCCCGGGCCTCTCCTTCTGTTCCCCTCTACACGGCTTGTCAAAATAACTCATACTGTCATTCACACTTCCTACCCAGTATTTATAGTTTTATAATTAAACATTTTATCTCTTAGCTGGCCAATAAAAATGTCTATAAAGACAGAAATGAACACAAGGTATTGGGGGAGTTGTAACAGTGCAGGAATGTGACTGGGGAAATGGCTTCTGTTTTGCCTTTGCACACAGGCTTTTCCCTTCAATGTTGCTCACTGCTGTAGATACTCCCACTTTGTCAACACATTCAGAAATGAGGAGAGGATAATGAAGTGCTTTGGTTCGTTCTCTGCTGTGGAGAATATGGTGCCAAAATAGCTACTCTGTCAACATGCTGGCACTGAAACATCATTATGCATTCGTGTGATTTCTTATATCGTCATAGATCTGCATTGAAAAGTATAAATGGCTGCACTTGTTCCTCAGGTGAGTTGATATCAACACGCAGCCTAGCGCTTTGTTAAGCAGCTGTTTCAACCTTCCTATATCTCCCCTTTCTGTAATTGTGTTTCGCTCCATCACACAAGACTTAAGCATTGTTCAATCTTACCTATTGTGTATCGGTCTCCTTATTGGCACCCACGTCCACTTTACACGCCTCTTCCTGGGTCAGCTACGCAGATAGGAATGAGTCAAGCCTGGCCAGTGCTGCGAATGAGAGGCAGATGAACAGATGCAGTTATAAGACACAAACAGGAGGGAGGGGGGGGCTTTAGCAGTCTGCAAATTGGATGATGAGAAGGAGAGGGAAAGGAGGGGTAGAGTGGTAGCAGTGGTTTGGCGGGGGCAATTGCACTGGTATGAATATGACGCAGAGGTAGAGCCACTTCTCTTCCTCTCCAGCACCGAACCCACCAAAGGAGACGCATGGGAGGGGGCAAGAGAGGGCACTGTATCCATGGCAACGGCAGAGCAGTGGTAGGTAGCGGTTCGGCAGTGTGTCGGGGGCACAGTGGAGCTCCTCTCTCTTCTGCTGTTTTTCTCACACCGACAAGCTCATAAGTCTCGTAGCTGCCACAGATCTACAGTGCTCTGCCTGTGAACACACTGTACCAATGCTATTAATACATCAGAACATGATGGACATTGTGGATCAGTCTGAAGTTTGATCTCAGTCACCTCCAGCCCAGTGGCAACAACATAATTATAGATAGAATATATAGAATAATCACAGTCAGTAAAAGACTGAATTAGATGTGAACATGACAGACATTGATAATTGAGTCTATAGCACCATGTTCATGACTCAGCTCTTTGATATTATTTAATACCATATTCCTAATGACATCTAGCATTCCAATAACTGACAGACACAAAAGCAGCCCGAGTATAAAAACAACCATGTGAATAATCCATTTCCCTCATTGAATGGGGAACATGATTAGAGGCGAACCACAATGAAAGAGCACTGTGAGTGCATGGATGGACTCACCTCTAATCCATTTCTGCACAGGGACAGTGGGAATTGCCTGTGGCTTTTCTGTGCTATGCAGCATTGGTTCTAATGAGGTATTCATTACCCCCACTTTTGTATTTGACCCAATTCAATCTTCACACTTCTGTCAACTGTGAGACAAACACTAGCATTCATTTTTACAAGTATTTTTTCTTTTTTAAATGTCATTAAGGTTTTGTTATATGAAACTGCATACAACAGCTTTTCAAGGCTACAGGCAGTTGTTTGTATTTTACAGCTGCTTTTATGTACAAAATGAGGTTCAGTAACATGTTTATATTGAATGTGAAAAAGCAGCCAATAAAACCAATAAGTAATACGTAGTGGGTCACAGGCTATAGTACTGGCCTCAATGTATGGACATGTTTGCCAGAAACAAAAATGCTTATGATATGATCCATTGTTCTGGTCAGTTCTAGTCAATGTAATTACAACAAATCTGTATATATAACATTTGTAGATGGCATAGATAGAAGACAAGACACCATTATATACCATTTTTGCAGATCTAGCACTGTGTGTGGCATCACTGACTATTAAAGAATGCAACTATAGTACACCTAATTAACAAAATCAGTGATCAATAGTGTGACCACCTGTCCCTCTTGTGGTTAAGCCACACAGCCATTTAGGCCCCTGTCCCTCATCCCTCTTATTTAGAGAATGTCCCGCTTTTTCACTGATACCACATGACATGTATCAAATAGATGTACATACATGATGGTATTATTATTATTATTATTATTATTATTATTCATTATTATTGGTGTTGTTGTTGTTATTATATTATTATTAGTAGTATTAGTATTAGTATTAGTGTTGTTCTTGTTGTTGTTGCTGCTATTATTATCATTATTATTATTAGTATTAGTAGTATTATTATTATTAATTACGACCTCACGCGTCATATTACGTCATTTTGCCGGGAATGTCAGACCACGTGTTTCCAGCCGGCTTCAGCACGCGATTCACTGGTTTTCAGTCGGAAACGCAGTGGGCTAGGGAGTAGTAGCAAGAGTTGCAAGATGGCGGTGCGGTGGGGTGCAGGCGAGGAGATATTAACAACGTGCAATATGGATATTTTTCCTCTGGACACACTAGATGAGGTAAATATGTCTATATACTGGGTGTTTTATCAGATGTCGGTAACAGAAATCGCATTAGATGGAAAAGGCAAGGCTGGTAAGGGTTACTACGCATGGGAAAGTGACACGTGGAAACATCCAAAGTAATGCTAACATTTCTACAACAAATTAAGAACACACGACAAAGTATAAAAGAGGCTGAAACTGTAAATTGGCGTCAGTCCTTTTCGACAAGTAGCCTTTATTGTATTTCATATTGGATTTCCATTTGATTTTTTTCTCAGTTGTTGGAGCTTTAGCAAGTCGTGCTTACTGGTGTTAAATATAGTAGTGGTCGTGGTGGAGAATAGTGACAGTTTTGTTTATTGCATAAATCGGACCTATTATATATACTGGATGAGTATCAGATTACTTTGTCTTTAATAGTAGTGAGGTTCTTGCGTTAGCTCTGTAGTCTGTGCTGTAGCCTCTATGCATACACGTGCGGAGAATATTAACTGTTATTTGACATAATAGGTTAAATCAATAATAGTCCACGTGCTTGCGGTTTGTAATAGCAGTATAATGAACATTTCCAAACACTGCCACGATGCTGGCGTTGCAGTCCATTTGGTGCTGCAGTAAGAGTCTCTTCTCATCAAACTCGTAGCACCAGTAGCCTAATTATGAGTCATGGTCGAACTGCAGATGAATGATACTGGTTTATATACACTAAAGAGACAATGCCACATGCAGAGTCAGTATTCTATGTATTGCCATGGCTTTGGGGGCTAAGTTCTCTTAACATGATACATATATTTAATCTATGCTGCTTCCACGTGTGTTTCAGTGTGGGTAAAAATCACATGTTGGGTTTCACGCATGCTCAGTAAGAGCCGGCTTTTCAAGCAAAACACGCTTTAGGCCAGTAATAAAAAATATTGAATGGTTAATAAGTCTGTTTTTAGTTGTTGTGTGTTGGTTTCATTTATGCTTTATATTAATATTGATGTCATTTTCATTGGGCTTTAATGCTACAGCTTCCTAGCTCAGTTTGTTGTAAAGCAAAGCTACACGTGGGATAGGTGTCCTCCTTGTGGCAAGATGGGGTTATGGGTGAGGCCATGGACAAACATGTCCGCGCTCTATCTTTGTGCATGTGTGAATACAAACACGTGGGTCACTGTGGTATAGTTGTATAAATACATCCGTATCAGAATTATTTATTACCTCCATCAATATGTCAGTAGAAAAATAAAACAAAAAAACAAAAACATTTCCCCCAAGGTTTATATATTACATTATTTTATTGGATTGGTATGAACATTTTTTTTTTTTTTTTTGGCCAAATTGGCATTATTAAAATTCAATGCAAAGAAAGCATAAAGTAGATTTGTCACATTTTTCTTTAAACACAAATGAGAAACCGGTGACCCCTTTTGCCCTGATGCTCACTT
This sequence comes from Periophthalmodon schlosseri, assembly GCA_000787095.1. Classification (NCBI taxonomy): domain Eukaryota; kingdom Metazoa; phylum Chordata; class Actinopteri; order Gobiiformes; family Gobiidae; genus Periophthalmodon; species Periophthalmodon schlosseri. Next base: position 23,865 of record JACM01043507.1, on the reverse strand, counting down.
TCAGTTTTTTGGGCTGCCTCAACTAGCAATAAATTGACCCATTCCCACACCCTTTTTGAAGTGCTAAACATTGTTGAGTAAAAGATTCTACCTAATCTGGCCTAATGTTTGTTTGTTTGTTTGTTTTTTTCTCCATATAGACTACTGGGCTGAACTCAAGAGACACTATGAACGCCCTTCAAGGCTGCTTAGACCCATCCATCCTTTCAATGTTTGAAGACCCATCAGCAATAGAGGTAAGTCTATGACATACTCAAATATGTTTTGCTCTATGGGACGCATGACTGACCTCATGTTGTCCTTCTTGCAGACTAGAGGACTTGAAGAGGAAAGTGAGGCCACACTGCTCACTGCTCTGACGGAGATCCTGGACAATGTGGATGATGAGAATCTGTCTCCATTCGACACTCTGCCCGAGTCAGACCTACTGTCGGGCCAAAAGGGCAGGGAGCACTCTCCGGTAAATGTCCAGCTGTCTCACAGCTGTTGTCTTGGAAAATGCAAAGAGAAACTGTTGCAAGTTCTGTTTCAAATTTGTCTGTTCTGTTTTTAGCTGAGAAGATTATTTTGTCTGTCACGTTCCCCTCCAGAGAAAGAAGCATTATTTGGCAAACACCGTTCTACAGGAAAGGTAACTTAACTAATTTTTTTAGATTTATAATTTTCATTTTTCCTGCTTTATTTACTTTCTCTTCTTTCTAGACCTTGCCCGTGGTTCAGCAAAGAAGTGATGGAGAAGAGGAAGAGGATTCTCTCACCCCTAGCCCAGGAAGACTTGAATTAACGTCTGACAATGAGCTGCTAGACTGGGAGGGTCTTCCCATTACTTTTGAGCAAAATGATGAAGATGGACTTTCTGTCAGTTTTGGTGATTTGGTCAGACAAATGCATCCTTACTGTATGGCCATTTCTTTAGAGGGTGATGAGGGAGAACAAATGCTCCCTGAAGGAGGCATTTTACTTGAAGTTGTAGACCAGGGGGCAAATGGAGAACCTATACTGGCCATCCCAGAGATGGACCACACCATTTCTGTTAAACTTGATGAGTCAATCTCAAATTCAAAGGTTTTGGATGAAGGGGACGATGAGGCCTCAGACAGTTCAGAACAAATAGTAGTTGATGACGACGACGATATTATTGCTAAGCCTCTACTGAAAGTTGCACAGAATAAACCCGAATCAAATGTGAAGGACAAACTTACCTGTAGAAAACTTAAAGATAAAATAAAAGATAAAAGCCTCTCCCAAAGAAAAAGAAAAAAGAAATCCAGTAACCATTTAGCAGCCTGTCCTCCTGAGGGCAGGGTTCTTCGCAGTGCCTCACTGAAGAAAACTTCTCATGAAGCACCAAAAAAGTATGAAAATAAATTGCTCAAAAAGGATAAAAGGTACAAAGAAAAGAACTGCAAACTTCAAGATCCTACTGCTACAGCCACCAGTAGTACGAACCCCAAGAATTTAACTGTAAGCCAAACTAAAATGTCTGAAGGCACCATATCAGCTACATCAACTACATTGCAAATTTCTTCCGAAAAGACTGAGATGAATCAGTCTGTTAGTCCACCAGTACAGCAGTCTGAATATGCACAATCTCCTTTAGTCCCAGCTCCTGAGCAGCAAACTGCTGCACCAACTGCTTCCAAAGATAAACCCTCTGTGCCAGTTGAAGAAGCAGCTACCCCTGAAGTGTGCCAGTCAACAACAACTGTTGGAGCACCATCTCCCCTTTTGCCTCCTGTCACTGCAGAACAAAAACCCAAGGCCCTCAGTCTGGCAGAGTATCGCCGCCTCCGACAGCAGAAAAAGCCAGCACCAGTGGAAAAGCAGGATGATAATCGCACCAAATGGCCCAGCCTTCCAGAACCTCCAAGAGAACTCCCACCGATCCCCCATCTTCCCGAGCCCAGCCCCAGAGATCCTCGTCTGTCCCGGGCTCAGCCAAAAGAGGTAGAAGAGATCAAACCAGCCTGGATGCCACGTGGCCCAGGTGCACCACCCACACCGGAGGCTCTGCTGGCACCACCGGCCTACATGGTAAACTCTGTCAACAAAGCTGCTACTAAACCTCAGCAAACTGCTGCTTCTCAGCATAATCAGAATACTTCAGCTCCACATATACACACAAAAGAACCTACTGAAGGAGACCCAAGTAGTGTCACTAACTATCAATCTCCTCCATCATCGGCAACTACCACTACAGAGGAGATTAAACCTGCTGCTAATGTTTTGACATCTGTCTCTCAAAACGCTGCTGCTTCACTTGAGACTAAAGCCAAAGTTAACCCAACTGACGAGACTCCTAAATCCAGTGACTCATGTGGTCAGAGCTCTTCCTCTCCTGTCACTCATCTGAAAGTGGTCAATCAAAGTACTTCTGGAAAGGCTGAAGAATCTTCAGCAGTAAAACCAGTGGAAGCAAAGAGCCCCACACAAGAACTGATTGAAGCATTTTCAAGTGAGATGGGTAAGTTTGAGTGTTGCAAACTGTAAATTAGTTATTGTTATGGCAGTGTTTTGAACACATCAGGAATTATTTTAATGCTTACATAAATGGCTTCAAAATGTTTGTTATTTTAGGTATTGAAGCTTCTGACTTGACCAGTCTGCTGGAGCAATTTGAGGAAACCCAAGGTCTGTTTAAACTTTTTTTCTCTAAAAATGAACTTTTAAGGTTAATTTTATTTTTAATTGGATATAATTAGCTTTCAATTGTAGAAGAGGTCAATATGAAATGTTACAAGTGATGGGGAGGGTCTGCTTAGCTGTTGGAATGTTGCCCTGTCCGCAAATCCGGTTCACCCTTTGTCACAGTGCAATAGGTCATGCCTTAATTGGCTGTGTTGAACAGTGACACTCTTTACAATGTTCTACACTTTCTTATAAATTCAGTTGTGGCTATGTATTGATGCATTTTTTTCTTGATGGTTAAATTAGAGTCTTCCTTGTTCTTTCCCTTTAGCCAAAGAGGATCAGTGTTTGCCGGAGGTCTCTGGTAGAGCAGTAGCTGTAGGAAACTCTAGGTGAGTTACCCTACAGCCCACAAGCTGCTCAGAATGAATGGTAAAAGTGTGTGAATATGTTGGATTTGCACCAAAAGCATGTGCACTCTGTTTGCTTGTCAAATGTACAATGGTTAAAACTTTGTTGCAAATCCATGTCAAGTGAATGCCTGAGGGTGACAGCAGTCATCCTATGCCGAGACCTACCGCAGAAGTGTCATCATTAATTTTATATTGTTTTAAATATCTACTCATTTGTATTGCATTAGCAGTAATGACCAATTCCCTTATTTTCCATCTCAGCAGCACTGACGTCTCTGAAAAAATGGTTGTGGAGCGTATTAGAGCTAATGATCTCTCAGTCACAGGTATTTTATTGTTTGCTTTATATAAAACATTTTAAATCCATCCATATTTATGTCTACACGTTTAAAGACAAATGTTTTCATATACAGCTCAGTATAAGATTTATTTGTATAGCACTTTCACATGAGAAGGTGCTTCAGAGACAAATGAGACACTCACACCTTTCTCTGCTGCAGCTCTAACTCCTCCAGCTACTCCTCCTCATCCACTGTGGAAACCTCTGGCCCCGGTGTCTCTGCTGGGGAAAAGCAAGGCAGAGACAAAGTCAGGTCCCTCAAGAGTAATTGAAATAGAGGCTCAGCCTCTGCCCTTGGCTAAAGCTCGCAGCAGACTTGCTACAACTGCTGCTTCTGTTGATCCGGACTTGGCATGCCAGGATCATGATTACTGTATCCCTAACAAAGACAGTTCATGTGGTGAGGCTGCAAAGCGCTGGAATGTCAAACAGCACTCTTCAATAACCATTAAACCAATAAAGCAGACAGCTACACTCCAGAATGCTGAGGTACCCACTGTCCAGCCCACCACATGTGCAACGAAAGCACAAGAGCTCGACCAAAAATATGGCAATTTGGAAAAAAGCTCAGTTTTAGAAACTCCTGATGCTTCTCCCACAAGAGATGAAGATAATGATAAAACATGTCCTAAACGAGGGCAGTTTGTGAGGTCCTATCGCCAACGTGCTTCCTCCCGCTCACCAAGTCCCAAAGGGAGGCCTATAGGCCGCTCTAGAGTAAGAAGATCCCACTATTCAAGTTCTAGATCAGACTCCTCAGAATCAGACTGTCGTTCCTCAAGATCCAGGTCAAGATCATGCTCTCCTCCTAGAAAAAGGTAAATATGAAGTTCCTAAACATGATGCGTTCATTGTTCATGTTTAATGGTGGTTACGATGTTTCCAGGTATCGACCACGTCACTCAAGGAGCAGTTCCAGCTCCTCTTCACGTTCCACCACACGGTCGTCTTCCCGGTCTCAGTCACCTCCACGCAGGAGAAGGTACTCTTACTCTTCATCCCGCTCTGGATCATGGAGTCGTTCTAGATCTCGCTCTAGATCTCCTCAGTGGAGCAGGAAAAGGCAGGTGTGCAGGTAAATGGATCAGTTAGTGCTCATCATTGATTACTTTAGTTTTATGTGGTGTCCAACTGTCCTTGTATTTCCTTGTTTGTATTTCTTGCAGCCCTTCCTACAGAGACTCGTATTACACAAATGTGAAGACTAATCCTGAACTGAAAAGACGAAAGGAGAAAGCCATAGTAAGTTTTTATGCAAAACGCAATTCCGAAGGTGAAATGAAAACTTGCCAATTTAACAATCTGTTTTTATTTTAGGAGGAGCGCCGTGTTGTTTATGTGGGCCGAATCAGAGGCACTATGACTCAGAAAGAGCTTAAAGAGCGCTTCTCTTATTTTGGAGAGATTGAGGAGTGCACCCTCCATTTTAGAGATCATGGGTAGGATAAAGTACTTGCATACGGTCTATGTGCACTGTCTTTGAACCTTTTTGGTCTCCTTTAATGACCTTTTGGGCCAAGCTACAGTGCTAGAGCAAAGGCTTGTTCATAACTGGGGCATTCTGGTAGCACACCCAGACTGCTCTTTTAAAAACACGTCACATTATATAATGGTCTTGAGCTGGAACTCTGAATTTTCACCTAATTACTCATAGGCTGTGTTCTTTCTGTTATAGGGATAACTATGGGTTTGTGACATACTATAACACTAACAATGCCTTTATGGCCATTGAGAATGGAAGCAAGCTGCGCAAACCTGATGAGATGCCATTTGATTTGTGTTTTGGAGGACGGAGACAGTTTTGCCAAACTAGCTATGCTGATCTAGGTATACACTTTACTCATCATTGAATTAATAATGTTAAAGGGTTTAGTAACATTTTTCCCATAAATATCTTTTCAGATTCTAGTAAAGAGTACGAACCATTGCCTTCAAGAAACAAATATCATGCACTAGACTTCGACACTTTATTGAAGCAGGCTCAACAGAATCTGAAGAGGTAACGAGAGGCCTGCCGTAGATGTCTGCAGACAGTACCTCAGAGCCAAATGCTGGCTCCAAAATGGCAACGTATTTACTTTTATTTGTTGCGTTTGTTTTATTTCTGAAAGCTTAACACCTTCTATTGAAGTGAAGATTTATAATGAAATTTTTCAAAAGAAGTTAAAAAAAGATCTAAGTAAAATTAAGTAATTTTTTAAATGTTTATTTAATTGTACAAACTATTTTGGATTGTATAAGGAGAACATTACTTTTAAATGGGTATGATATGGATTGAAACTTGAATTATGTAATACATTGAGTGTACTACATAATAAATCTGAAAAGGTAAAACTGCTTTGTTTTTTTTTTACTCAATATATTGAAATTGATACATCCCAATCTCCTTTTCACACTATGCTTGAGGTAAGCTTGAGCAATTAAATACCCAGCACTCACTGGCCCTGTTTGAAGTGGGTTTAGGCCAAACTCTGACTTTGTTAACTCTGAAAAGAGGTCAACTCAAGAGTTTTCAGTTTCACTGAGAGTTAATCTAAAACCTGAGTCAGTCATCATGGCAACTCACGCTGTATATGCAACCTGGTCCAGAGCAGGTCTTATTCTTTTGACCCGGAGTTTTGACCCGCAGACTCTCCCGGAGTGACCCGGAGAGTCTGCTCCTGAAGGAGAGACCTGATTGGTCAGTCCCAGATTGACCAGGTGCACTTAATAAGGTGTAACAAGAGTTTAATAATTTGACTTGTATTCATTTATACTTTACACTTTTACTCAAATGACTTACAAGCCTGATCTTTCATCCCCTTCTGCACTAAAGTGTGTTGGGAAATGCAATTCATTAGATTCATGGATCATACTTTATTCAATTTAATTCATGTAGACTTTTACATTTTGATTTATGTAGGATACATTTAAAAACTCAATGAGCTACACAGCTCTCAACATCGTAGATTATCAAAGGATCTCAGAAAAAAGGATTGCTAAAGTCTTGTGTCTAACCTCAAAGTTTACTATCTCTGAGTTTTCTAACTGCTCCAAATTTGTTAAATGAAACAGAAAACGCTGAGTTGTCTGTCTCTGGGGAGATTAACCCCGAGTTAACTCTTAAACACAGTTAATTGAACTTCCTTTGTGAAAAAGGGCCATGGACAGCTACATTATCTGCCTCTTTAAAATTTGATCCTGTTTTTGTCAAATAGTGTGGCTGAAGTGTCACGTGTTGCATACAAACACAGCTTACATTTCTGCGGAGGAAGAGTGAATTAGGCGATGAAGGTGCATCCCCTGTAGACCATATATTGCTTCTTTCTGATTCTAAATTACACAGTTGTGACCTTTTTACTATCTTTTGGTTTATCTTTTTATAATAAACCACCTAACTGAAGCTTATGGTTTTGCTGGTTGAGGCGACAGAGCGGTTTGTTTCCATGGTGATCCGGGTCATTCGCTGTTGCGGCTCCAGTTTTGACTGGTTTGAGCCAGCTTCGAGCGCATGCGCATTTGGTGTAAACAGGAAGAACAGCAAAAACCAGGTCAGAGAAATTTGAAGAGGGATTGAGCATTTTACACAAGAATACTCGCTGAAATTGTACTTTTTAGTATGATCAAATGTTACCATCAAGTACAGGATATATGCTTTGGGTGAATATTTTTCAAATAGTGCGATAAATAATCATAATTTAGGGGTAGCCTGAACGGTGACGCGATCTTCTGGATTTTGCTTGTCTGCTTTGCCTACTGACCTAAATTGTCAACACATTGGCGTCCTTTGAGGTGCATCAGAGCTTAGTAGAAACAATATTTTCCAGCGATGGTTCAAAAGGATAAGACGGTAGAGACCTCACAAATCGACGGTGATCCAAGCACTAGTCCCATCTCCGTAGAGCCTTGTGTGGAGGCCCCAGGTTCGGCCCAAGAATCTAGCCATGAAGTCGAGTTGTCGGATCAGAGAAAATTCATCAGTGGGGTCGTAGAAGGTAAAGTTGAATATCATATCATCAATATTATGTTAATCCATCTCCTACACAGCAATCAGCTTAAAATGTTTCCGTCCAAGCCTTGGCATCGCTTATTTAATTGTTACATCACCCGGCAGGCCTTTGTGATAGAAATAGCTCCAGGTTAAATTAAAATGTGATCCAAAAACAACCAAATGTTCTCTTATATAAACTGACCTCTGCTAATGCATTTTGTTGTAAACATATTTTGCTTTTCCGTTAAAGGGTTTTATGGTCGTCCATGGACAATGGAGCAAAGAAAAGAACTGTTCAGGAGGTTTGTTCTTCTACTACATTAACATTACTTAACTATACATAATTTATTGAAAACCTACATATTCAAAATGTACTTCATCATAGGGAGCAGAAATGGGGTCTGAACACCTACTTGTATGCACCCAAAGATGACTACAAACACAGAATGTTTTGGCGAGAGCTGTACTCAGTTGAAGAAGCTGGTAACTTGAATTTATGTTACTCTGTTCTTGTTGTTTTATGTCACGTGACCATGTTTGGATTGATTTTCTTTTTTCTTCTTTTTTTTTAATCACAGAACAACTCATGACCCTTATTGGTTCTGCAAAAGAGCATGGCATAGAGTTTATCTATGCCATATCACCTGGTTTAGATATAACCTTCTCCAATCAGAAAGAAGTTTCTGCTCTTAAAAGAAAATTGGATCAGGCAAGGATGGTTTCAGCACTACCAACACTACTGCGGGCAAGCTAAAACATTATTTTACAACGCTGAATGTTTCCCACTATTTTCTGTCCTGTAGGTCACACATTTTGGCTGCAAGTCTTTTGCCTTACTTTTTGATGATATTGATCACAACATGTGCCCTGCTGATAAGGAAGTTTTTAGTTCATTTGCACATGCTCAAGTTTCAATCACAAATGAAATCTACCAATATCTGGGAGAGCCACAGACATTCCTCTTCTGCCCCACAGGTAAAAAAGAAAAGGCATTATTTAAAAAGAAAACGGACACCCCTAATTCAATAGGAGGTATATTAATAGTTTGTTTTCTGATGTCTCACAGAATACTGTGGAACCTTCTGCTACCCAAATGTTTCTCAGTCGCCTTACCTCCACACTGTAGGAGAAAAGCTATTGCCAGGCATAGATGTACTTTGGACAGGTGAGCATCTTGTCTTTACGCATACAACAGTAGATGATCCTGATGACAGTATTTAGTATGTTTTAAGTATTAAGTATTTAGTTTTTTTTTTTTATTAGTTTAAAGAATTTCTTCTCCAGAATATTAGGGTTTATTTATCCAAACGTTTATTTTTTTTCAAGGTCCCAAAGTTGTGTCCAAAGAAATCACGGTGGAGTCTATTGAGGAAGTTTCTAAAATCCTCAGGCGAGCACCAGTAATCTGGGATAACATTCATGCAAATGATTATGACCAGAAGAGGTTGTTCCTGGGTCCATACAAGGGTCGGTCCACAGAGCTCATCCCTAGACTGAAGGGAGTCCTTACTAACCCCAATTGCGAGTTTGAGTCCAACTTTGTAGCTATCCACACTCTTGCCACGTGGTACAAATCAAACATGAATGGAGTCCGCAAAGATGTTGTTATGAGTATGTACTGATTACTCATTTATTGATATCTAGAAATAAGAGTAGATATGATGAATAATGGTGAACTTTTTTCTTAAGCGGATGGTGAGGAGAGCACAGTTTCTATACAAATAAAATTGGAGAATGAAGGCAGCGATGAAGAGCTAGAGACAGACATGCTCTACAGTCCACAGCTGGCCTTAAAACTTGCCCTAACGGAATGGCTTGGAGAATTCTGTGTGCCACATCAGTATAACAGTAAGTGTTCTCATAATTCACAAAGTCAGTGTTTTTTTTGTATTTTATAAGCCTAATGAAACATATTCACTCAGGCCGCCAGGTACCCCAGAGTGGTGCTAAAAGTGCAACCATTGATATATCATCATTGGCTGCTCCATCCCTCTGCTCATCTACAACAGTTACAACAGTCTTCCAGCAGCCAATTATGTCTCCTGCAATCCCCCCCTTGTGTCTGGATCCACTGTCTCTTCCTATGACAAAAGAAACAGAAGATGAAGTGGAGGTAAAACTAATTTTATGTATTTCATTATGACTTATTTTGTATTATTACAGTGAAAATGTAATAAATTAACGTATATATGTGCTCAAAGGTGGAGGCGGAGAAAAAGGAGCCTGAGGAAGAGCCCATGGAAATGGTAGTTGAGAAGCAGGATGAAGCATTAGCTGAGGTGCAGGCAGACTCTGAGGATAAGCAGGTTAGTCCTATTCAGAATGAAAAGATGGCTGAAGACCTGAAGCCCATGGATACGGACAAAGAGAGTCTCACAGAGTCAAAGTCCCCTGAAGAGTCTATTCAGGAAGACTCGGGCAGTGATATTGCCCCAATGCAGACAGACGAACAGCTCAAACAGGTATTCCTGTCATCTGATTTTAAAACCCAATTCGAATCATCTTTAGAATACTATATAAATGGAGTCTTCTTTGATTGTTCCCTGTAGGATATTTTTGTGCCTGGTCCCAATGAGAAGCCATTATTTACAGCAGAGCCTCTTACAATTGAGGATCTTGGCTTGTTGGCAGAACTGTTTTATCTACCATACGAACATGGACCCAAAGCCATGCAAATGCTGAAGGAGTTCAACTGGCTCCGGGCCAATAGCAGTGTTGTCAGCGTCAACTGCAAAAGAAAAGATGATGAAAAGGTGAACACTTGTTTATTCTTCAATATTTCTAATTTCATTCCTACAAAATGGTGGATAGGTACTACCACTATTATCCACTAGGTGGTGGGGTTGCACCAAGAATGCCATCTGATAGAAACGTGTGTTATGTTTCATTGTTTAGGTATTTTATAAGGTATTTTTAAAAAGAGAATGCAGTGTTGTTAATGTATCATCATAATTTGTGTTTTCTACAGGTGACGGAATGGAAGACAAGAGCTGAGAAGTTTGAGGAGATGTGCTGCTCCGTCATACACATGTTTACACGCCTTTCCAATTCAGTCAACAGAACCATCTTGTACGACCTGTACCCATACATCTGGGATATCAAGAGCATCATTTCTATGGTGAAGTCTTTTGTCCAGTGGCTAGGTATGTATAAGGAAACCATGCTGTCAATGATAAGACATCATTGAGCAGCACGTAGCACTTCAGAATCTCATAATTAAATGTTATGCATGTGTTTAACATGTTAGCTCAGTAATATGCAGGTAATGGAGCAGTGACTGCCCGTTTTGCTTCCGGAAGTAAATTTCCATTAATTTTTTTCATAGACTTTTCAAAAAAATCTAATATTAAGAGTTTAAAGGCCTCGTGGAGGCTAACCAGCTACATGGTAACTAATATCCATAACACGGTCATTTTAAGCCCAAAAAGCACATTTAAAAACACAAAATTTGGCACAATGTTTTAATAACTTTGAGGTTTATAAAATTTCAAAAACAGACTTAAAATTATAGTTCTTGTGGTCATTGGTTACCACATAGCTGATTAGCCCTGAGCAAGCTTTCAAACTTATAATATATATATTTTTTTTTTTGGAAAGCCTATTTATGAGATATTTAATTTATGAAAAATTTACTTCTGGAACCAGGGGGTAGGTGGTCGCTGTTAAGCTCCATTAATGGTAATAAAAGCCTCATATTCTTCACACATAGCCTATAGAACACATGATTGCATCACCAAATTAAACTCAAATTTGTTAAGGAGCAATTCTCTTTGCTTGTAAATGGCAATTAAATCGGCAGTTTTGCCATTTTAGAATAGAGTAGATGGTCACAGGTTAGATGAGACACGGTACCTCTATGTTTTCTTAAGTCTAACGTGTTTTACATTGGACTGAATGCCACGTGCATGGCACAATTCACTTCCACATGTAAAGATACTTTATGGCAAATGCCCAAGCATGGTATTGCTGCTTGCTGTGTATCCAGTAACATGTTGCATTCCCACACTGTCTGTGGGGACGGGCACTAGGGGAAGACCCTCTCCTCCATGCCCTACCGCGCACGCGAGCTTGGAGAGCAAGTTGGTTGAGTGACTGACTGTGAGAGGCCATTCTGGTGCATACAACACGTTTGTTTTTGTTTTTATTTGACCTCAGTGTTCATGAGGTATGGCCTCTCTGAGTAGTCTCACACAGAGGTTGTACTTAGTCTGTGTCATGTTGTACAACCGTCCTTTCTCTCTGTGCCTCTGTCTTGTTTCTCTCTCCTTTTACATCTTCTTAGATGCAACAAGACACAGTTTAAGTATTCATTGATAATATATACTGGAAAATAAGTTTTGTAATTATGAAGCACCAGCATGGTCTGTTGGTTACTCCCTGTAACCCAGTTTCATTCACAGGTTTCTGTCCTGTCCGGCTAAACATGAGGACTTTAGCCACAGTACACAGCAGGCAGCACACCCCCATGGACAAAGCCATATAAAGCAACAGGCTTTAATTAATCAGTATTTTCAGGCTCAGTGCATATTGGCTATCTTAACCTTTTCTTAAGGGATTTGGATCACACATTATCATCACATTTTCCCCAATTTAAGGCTGTGCAGGTGGCACTCAGTCACTTCCTGGTTACTGTGCTAAGAATGCTTACTAATAAATATTTCTACTGTTTTCTCCCCTCACTATATACAGATGGAAGAATCCAAAATACAAGTTTCTTCTGCTGTTGGATCGACAGTGGGCGATGTATGCAAATTGCTGGCGTTGTCTTTTTTCTCTTATGTTTTTGTGAAAAATATTTTATGCTAAATTGTTTTAAAAAATAAGCTAATTTAATTTTTTAAGATATTTTGAGCAATGGAACTGTCCTCTGGATGAAGTCACATTTTGCGCAGCGATTTAGGTGCAGACATTAAGTGAACAATTAACTAAAATTTCTCTTTGGCAGCATCTTTCTAACAATTTTTTGTTTCTATCTGTAGGCCTGTAGATATGACTCATGCCAGCTCGATGCACCTATTCAGGGGAATTTGCACTTGACTTGAAAATGAATCTGTGCACACAATCCAGTTTAGCAGTGTATGTTAGTGCCGCAGGCATAGAATTTCAAAATTGCACCATTAGGCATTCATGGCTATGTGTAACTTGCTGGACTTTTGGTCTTTGGACTGGGCGAGTACAGAGTTCCTTCCCGTAGGTGCATCTCTCGGCTGTGTTGTGTTGGTCTCTGTTTAAAGCAGTGGCGCGCTGCGTTTGTCTGGTCACATGACAGGGTTTATCATTAGTTTACTGTAATTGTGACTATAGTAAGCCCATCGCCCCCACATTTAGTGTAAAATAGATTACGTTTGTTGACAAGCAGGTTTTGAGTAATGCTAAGTTTTGAAATGGTTCTTGAAAGGCATGTGAACGAAAACGTACGGTCTGTTTGGTCCTGAGGATGACTCATGCTGAGCCAGTCATGTGACAAGGCAGGTTTCAGAAATGTGACTTCACTCGAGGTGGGGCGATAGCAGCTGAAGCTTACTTTATAAACAGATGTGGCTAGTAAGTAACAGTATTAAGTTTTTGGAAATGCTTACTGTTATACATTTATCATTGTGGGCAAGTATTATCCTACCATTACTGCACTGACTTCTTGGCCAGTGCCAGTGAGTTGTTTCGGAAAGTTGAAATTAAGTTTTACACCTTCACCTCCAAATAGTTGGTCTGGATATTTAATTTGGCTCTAAGTTTGTATTTGTAAGCTTTTGTTGCTTGAAACCCCTTGAGTATTAATTATGTTGTTAAATGTTGCTTATCCCAAACTAGGTTGATTTGTGTGTTATTGGTTACAAATAATACTAAAATATATGGAATTAGATACATTTGATCCTTCGCCCCATCTACTCATTTCTCTCATCTGTATCAGAGAGCCCAACTCTGTGGTAACAATCTCCGCTTGGCTCTGCTCCTAACAGGGTGTCGTAGTCAGTCCTCAGCACAATTCCTTAAAGGAGACCAAGAGCCCTGGGCCTTTAGGGGAGGTCTAGCAGGAGAGTTCCAGGTATCTAATGCACCAAAGTCACAGCTATAAAAACAAAAGAGTGCTATCAGCAAAGTGGTAATGTTGGTCAAATCTGCAAGCTAAAAGGGTTTGGTCTGTCAAAGGTGAGCTGATGTCTTAGGCATTCATTTGGGATTCACATTTGTATTGTATAGTATCCTGGGGATTGTTATGCCTCAGTCTAACATAAAGCACAGAATAAAGTACAAAATGGAAGTCTGTGACAAGAGTTGAATACACCTTTTATATTTTCAGTTTCAGCACCTGACCAAGGAGATGCTGCTGTTCCAAGCGCAAGCGGCGCAAGCGAGCATGACTAGGTTTATCATGATGACACGCTGTTTCTTTGCAGGAAAGCATACAGATTACCAGCCCTACTCTTTGTAAGCGCAAGCGGCAGCATCGCAGCGCTAGCGGTACGCAAGCGGTACGCAAGCATGTTTTCAATGGGAATGCTGCAGGATCAAAGCTTCCTGTGGCTCTTGCCTTGGAGAGCAACCAGACTCGCATTGTCTGGAGAATTAATCTAATTTTCCTTTGTATTTGTTTTTGTTTTTCTTGGAGTTCTCCACTCTGCGCATGCTTCATTATTTTTCTCAACAGGGCTCTGCGCAGCGAAAAAATGCGATGCCTCAAATAAGGGACAAAAGCATCTCCTTCAGTCAGTAAAACCTTAGTCAGACCAAAGTGCAACCCATTAATTAGCGAATTTGTAAAGCAATTGTGCTATGTGTAAATATTATCTTAAAAACCTGTGGGATAGTGTTTGCTTGTTGTCCACTGTGAAATGAACAAGGCACTGGAGTTAATTTCTCTTATTTTTTATATACTACAAATCCACTAAGGGCGTTTGGCTTTGTTCCTTTTCATTTTATAGTGGCACAACTGTGGCAAATACATTGAGTCAACAAAAGACATCACACAAAGAAACTCATTCCGTCTTTTTTGAAATCCACAGAGATTGTTGCCAATAGATGGGGCAAACGATCTCTTCTACCAGCCTCCACCTTCTCTCCCAACCTCCAAAATCTATTCCATAAGACCATACTACCCCAAAGATGAGGTAAGATGCATTTTTCATCTTTATATTCAAAAGTCAAGCTAGTTTATATTGTGTATTAATTTATTTTATTTTTTTTAATACAAATACTTTTCAAACTACACATTTCTCTCTAGGCTGCCGTTTATAAAATCTGTAAAGAAATGTATTTTGAGGGAATGGATGATCCTTTCTCTGATCAGGAGCCAGACCTCATAGGTGACAGGTAAATATTGCTCTTTATGCTCTAGACCCATGTTTTGTTTTGGACAGTGTCAGAATAACTCTTGTTTTCTTACAGGTTAGTGGGAGGTCTCCTCACCTTGAGTTCAGACTATGGATTTGTACTAGAAGATGAGGAAGGCATTTGTGGCTATGCTGTTGGAACAGTAGATGTTAAGCCATTTGTCAAGAAGTGCGAGTTGAGCTGGCTTCCGTTCATGCAGGAGAAATACCACAAACCTGACAGTGAGAAGGACCTCTCAGAAGCTCAGGTAGGCCTGTTTTAAAGAGCCTTGCCCAGTGGCAATTAGCCAAAGACTGGTTAAAACCTTTTTGTATCATTTTGTAGAAGATGATGTTAAGTTTCCATGAAGAAGAAGAAGGTCTTCCAGATTCATTTCTATCTAACTTTCCTTCACTCATCAAAGTCGACATTCATGCCAAGGTCACTGATCCCAGTGTGGCTAAAAGTATGATGGGATGTTTATTGTCCTCCCTCAAAGCCAATGGTAGGTATTACACACTGCTGTGTTTCTCTTTAATCATGCTGTAATTACCACATATGACTATATCTATCAAGCTTCTATGGTGTTGTTAATTTATGTTTTGTTTTTTTGTTTTTTTAAGGGTCTCATGGAGCGTTCTGCAAAGTCCGTCAATCTGATAAAAGAATGTTGGACTTTTACAGTAAACTTGGATGTTTTGAAGTGGCAAAAATGGATGGTTTTCCCAAAGATGTCATCATTATGGGACGCAGCTTATAATAAACCAGTATTAGGGTACCCCTGGTAAAGTAAAATCCAAGCTGGCATATTACAATACGGCTACCCAACCTGGATTTGTGTCCTTAAGCACAGTAACCGCATTGCAGTGTGGATGCCCCATTCTGTTGTGGCTTTTTCAGTTCAACACAGACCTTGTGAATTGAACAAACCAATAAGTATGGCACAGCATGCATCGATATGCAGGGTACATTTGGTTGAGGAAAGTAGCTTCAATTATAATAGTAATTATAACTGGTTCCAATTTCAAAACTTAACAAATGCTGGGGCTAGATAGAGATGGGCGTATAGGAGTATAGAATGGTGCATAAAACAATTTAGAAATAATAATAATTTTAACTGCCTAAAATGAAGACGGAAAAAGTTTGCTTTGTATATTTTGCCTTTTTATATTTGAGCAATAGTATTTTTGCTTTTGGTCAATGCCTTTGGGTTTTGCCTTAAAGTTTTGTTATATTAAAGACAGTCAGGTTTTGTAACGCATTATACTTACAAGTGAACTATTTATTGCTCAGAAACCTTACATTATGAGTTACAATCTTAAAATATATAGGAACAAGCTAAATTCTTAGTCAAACACGGTGGGTTTTTTAGTTGTCTTTTTCAGTTGATTTTAAATTGACATGTGGTGTTAACCACTATCACTCCCTGTAGATATCGATGTGGTTCTTTGGTTTCAGCCTGTCTTGATATCCCCTGTTTATTTTCAGATGAATGTCTTCTCAAACTGTAACAAGCGCTCTTGGGAACACCGAGGTCACTAAACCCTGTCAAATTTTGTCACCAAAGTAGCACTGACGCCCACATTGTTGCAGTTGGGTGTGGGCCAAACAACTGTTGGCCTTTTGTTTGTTGAATGTTTTACAAACTCACTCAGTTGTTTAGCTATGTTGATGATTAGCAAAAAGCACTTTGACCACAGTGTTCTGTTATTTAGAGGATTTTCACTTGCTCTTCAGTAGCTGCCTGCCAATGTGATGTGTTATGTACATTTAGGATGTGCATGAAGTGTAATGGATGTCATTACAGTTACCTTATCTTCTGTTGCATAGAATAGAAATAAGAGAAATAAGCATGTCACTTGCCTCTATGTGCATAAAATGTACTATATTATACACTATTTGTAAATACTGTCAAAGTGTTATTATTTTTATACCTTTATTCACAAATATGTGTGTTCTGTTAAGACAAAATCATCCGTTCACAGAATGAGGACTGAAACATTTTAATCCTTTTCACTGTTAAAATATATAGATTTTGAAGTTTGCTAGTGTTCTGCTTACTGGGTTTGATATAGATGGACAAGTTTACTTAAAGGGCTCAGTTATGTGTGACACAGCAAAGTGGGGGTGGGGGTGGGGGGTTTATTACACTAAACCATTGTCAAATTTATGTAAGATAAATAAGAGTGAAAACAAATGACTTCTTCGTGTTTTGTCTTCGCTTTTTATAATCAGCACAATATTCAACAAACTCATACTGAAACTGGCTTTCAAGCTGTGAATAATGTCTTGCCAGTATATTTTTATTAGTTCTGTTCCCCAGTTGTATGTATAATGTATCATGCCTAAGCCAGTGTCCACTGTGGAGAGAAGTGAAGAGTAAAACATCCAACCTTGGAAGCACTGCCCAATGACCCAGTGATTATAATCTATCCAAATGATGATTCCAACAAGAAAGAATGATTCAGTAGATTTACGGAGCCACCATGGAATGGGGATCCACCCCAGATCATGGAAGTATAATTAAGATCTTTTTATAGATCCAAGCTCTGAGTCCACCCATGATCCAGCCTCGTTATTTTAATAGATCCATGTCCATCCTCCATTAAAGATGAATGAGCGCAGATTGATGACGTAACACAGACGCGTGTATTCGTCGACGGAGTTATTATTGTTTTCCTCACGCGTTTAAGTTTAATTTCCATTAGATTTATAACCCAAAATGTCTTTCGAAGATGCGGAGTCCTCAGACCTCGGCCTGAGTGGACCATCAACGATGGAGCGTTTTCTTTTCAGTAAGTCATTTTATTAATGGACGGAGCTCGTTTGGCGCACACGTGGGTCCCCCTGTTCTCTCGACTATCAAACTGACTTGAATCTATGTTGTTGTTTTTTATTGCAAATGTACATTTTGTTCAGTACTTTCTTATTTTGTGTTCCAGGCTGCGAGCTCTCCTCTAAAGTACCGTTTTTCACTTTCCAAGGAGATGAGGAGGACGACACGGAGCATTTCCTTGAATTTAGAACAGTATGTACATTACACATGTACATGTACACATTATCTCAATATTAACGGGCTGGGTCCTACCCGTTGTCCTACCGTGCTGTACGTATTTCATTTGAGTTTTATTAATGTCCTCTGGAATCACTATTATGTTAAAGGTGTGTTTGGGAGAAGGTGCAAAAGAGGAGAGCAACGTGGTGGAGGTGACAGCCATGAACCACCAAGGCAAGACCATCTCAGTACCTGTAGCCAACCTTCACATTAACTGTCTCCCCATGGTAAAACGTAGTATATTTAACAAAACCATTAAATGGAATGTATGTATGGAAAGAATGCATACTAAGATCACATTTTTGCCCTTTTTCTAGGTGAGTTTGGGTGAGTTTGAGCTCAAAGCACCAGTGACCATCCGTCTCAGGGCGGGGACTGGACCAGTAAATATTAGTGGACTGCACTTCATCTGTAAGTTTTACTTTCAACAGTAGGTCTACTGTACATAAGACCTCACATTTTACTTTGGGGGAACAGTGTAATTGCATTTAACCTGGCTGTTATAGAGACAACAAAACATTTATATAATTTTGAAAGTTTTTAACTTTTTAAGTTTTTTTATTCTTTTTTTTATTTTTTATTTTAGTTAAGTTGTTTTGTTTTGTTTTGTTTTTTTTTTTATCTGAGGAGCACATGCTACTACTGTATAACCTTTTTAACTTTGAGCTAGGATCTGAAACTTTGTTATTTTTAAATATTGCGTTTTGTGTTGTTTGGCAGCCTCACAGACTGAGGAGTCAGACCTGTCTGGAGATGAAGATGATGACGATGATGAGTTAGAAGAAGAAGATGATGAAGATCTGAGCCCCATAAAACCAGCAAAAAAGAAACAGAAACTTTAAATATCACACTTGTTTACCAGCTACCATACCAGCTGTTTTTACTTCTCACATGCAGCCAAGTGAGTAGTCCCTGGGGCAGCACAGTCTCTGTTCTTCATGTCGGTGTTAACCAGCAATGTTTCAGTGGAAGAGTTTCTTTTACAAGGACTGTTTTGCTAAGAAAATATTTTAAATAAGCTGTCACACTGACTGTTATGGACATGACAAAAGAAGAAAAAGAAACATTGATAGATCTTATAAAAGTCAAGTATTTTTGCCACTTCCACTTCCCTCTGTAACTGGGAGCAGGAAGTAAATAGTGTTTTTCTATTCACGTCATAAATAAAACATGTCAATTGGTTTATGTTGATTTTACATCTGTGTTTATGTACACCTGAAACAGGTATATGTTTGGTACATTAGAAAGGGCACTGCGTATTTGTTTGTGAAGTATTTGCTACTTCTGTTTCTATTTGAGTTATCTCTTGAGGCTTAAAGGTGATGCTTGAAACACAGAAATGAACAGTTCACACAGAAGAAGAGTAATCGGTGCCAAAGACCCAAATGTCACCTTGAATTAACCAGCTGCAGCTTCTCATTTACTGTCTCATAAACTCCATCTCAGTGTTGTCTGCTGATGGAGGGATTCTTCTTTATTTCTGTATGTATGCCAAGCCTTTAGTTGTGCTTAAAGGTGCACTGTAACTTTTCTGGTGGAGAGTCAACCACTTGACTCTATTTGCGTGGAAACAAGTAGGTGATGCAACCAGGCTAAGTTTCAGGTCATATCTGTGAAGTGGCAACACCGCTCTTAATAAGAATGCATGTTTCTCAATGTACAAAAATCCCTGTAATTGAATAAATACAGGGTAGATATGTTTATTTCCATATTGTGGAAGATTTTAGTTAAAGCAATATCTCCATAGAGACAAGCAAGTGGTGAAGTTGCTACCACAAAAGCTACACTGTGCACCTTTAACTACTAAGATAAGATTTAATAAAACAGACAAAATGTGTTCACAGCTCTTAAGAAGATTGGATGTTTATAATAAATACACATACTGTACATCATTTTGTGGTCTGGGTAACAGCAGTTGAGATTTTTAAGCAGAAAATGTGGTGTTGCTCTTTTGTCATGGTTGGGTTAAATGGCTTGGAAAAAAAATTGACAAAATAAATACTAAAAGTTAGCTTTTAATCAAAAGATTCAAGCATTTAAACATGATGCTGATTCAGATGGTAAGAGCTGTTTTCAAAGGAAGCTTATTGCCATTTTATAGTGCAGTTTGCTGCTGCTTCAAGCTTATTGTTCATCTGCTCTGCCACAGCCAGTCTGAACATGTCTGACCTTCGTCTGACTCTGTGCAGGTGTGAACCCCAAGCATGCAATCTAATCAAATCAATGTGGCTCTATAATGACATGATTTATTTTGCAATACTTTACTGTAGGGCTGGAAATACGGAAAAAAAATAGAAACACCTTTGTGCTATGTTTTATCAATGCAGTGCTGGTTTGACAAAATGAGTAGCATTGCATGAATACAGTCACTTTCCATTGCGTTGAGTTTATTGCATGAAAATGGGGGAGGTGTACAGTAAAAACAGCATGAATGACAGATAAGAAGATGACTGCACTGTCCCAGGCCTCATTAACTCTTGTGTTTGTATTCAAAGCCTGCAGATGCTGCCCCAGGAGAGGCTTTTGTAGAGGTGGGTGTGACAAGGGGAGGAGGGTTTTTCTATTATTTTGATGTAACCTGAGAACTAGCTCTAATAAGATGATAAAAGGAATGAAAATGACTTAGACCAACATATAGACTCTTTTCTCAAATTTTGACTGCTATTATAATAATACAATTATTGATTATTATTTTTTGCTTTTAGTGCTGTTAAACAAACGTCAAATATCAATATGTCAGTTTGTAATACTTTTTAATTATTGGATTCTGACACAGGAAAATACTGGTTTTACATTAGCTCACTGCAAATGTGCTTCAGAAGTGCTTATACATTCCTAAAGATTTTTTCCTTATAATCTTTTAAAATGTATCTGGTAATCTGTCGCCAGACACTTCCTCCATCCCAATTGGGAACTGCTGAGGCATGAGTGAGCGCGAGCCTTACTTTACAGCAGACGCTGTACTGACCCAAAAGACAATAACAAAAAATACATAACAAATCATTTTATTTGTTTCTATAATACTTTGTAGAAGACTGTCCATAGAGTCCATAAAAGTTGGTATGTCTGTTGGCCTGTGGTGTGTCCATCAAACTCTGCATTGTAAAATGATGCAGAGGCTGACTCACAGGGATGGAGGAGTGATGACTGAAGTCCTGAGAGGACAGAGAGGAGAAGTGTTCCGGGGGAGTGTAGGGGGGGCCCGTGCATGCAGGCGCAGCCCCAGAGCAGCAGCAGTTATTCAGAGCACACACGAGCACCTTTCTCCCCTCAAACATGGTGGCTGGTTGGGAGGCACTTCCGCTGGGAAAATGTGAAGAAGGAAAAACAGTCCCTGAGTGGTGGCTGGAGCTGGGGCCTAGGGCCACCCGGCGGGGAGAGGAAGTATCCAGCAGTTGCCTCTGACTGGGGCCACTGTGGGGGCTCTGAGACAGACTGTCACCAGAATACATTGCACTGTGAGTCTGGTCAGAAAGAAAAGGCTTTTTACTGCTGTAAAGTAAAGCTGAAGGATCTTGTGAGGAAGCAAGTCCAGTGGTTTTGTCTAAAAAGGCCATGCTGTATTTCCTTTTGTGCAACCCAGAAGAGCCTGTATGCATGTTGACCGAACTGCAGTGAGACTGGACAAGTTCAAGGACAGACCCTTCATGGACTGGCACTGAGAAACAGACGAATAATTGGTGAACTCAAACATGAAACTCTATTAGATTTAAAAAAACAGAACAAAATAAAATGTAACTATGTAGTTCTCTCCTACCGTCCAGTATTTTTTGCAGACTTTTCTCTCTCGCTAATAATTCCGACAAAAACTGATGACAGCTGAGCTGCCCCACTCTGAGAGGAGGAATTGCACAACTGAGGTGTGAGTGCAACCTGAGAAAAACAGATCCACAAAAACATCAAAGTCAAATATCAGATCAGATATGTCAAATAGTTTTTACAGGACACGTTATGAAGCATTTAACTCACCTGTTCATCAGAAGTTGGCATGGTTTTGTGTTCTGAAACAATACAATGGCTATTCAGAATATACATTGGAATCTGGATATGAAAAAAACTGCTAAACGTACCTTCATGAAGTTGATGCTGTGTGATCTCTGTACGACTGTTTGCAGTGAGCCCAGGAGTTTTGCTGCTTTGTGACGCATCTCATTGAGCTGCACAACCTGCTGAGAGTTGTTCCTCACATAAGAGCGGTAAGTGCGCTCCAGCATTTGCATGGTTTCAGTCTGGGTCAGCTCCATCAGGGTTTGCATTCGCTGGTACTGAGCCCGTACACGCTCTTTTAACTGACAAACTGCTTCCTGAGGTGAAGATACAAGAGTATATTATAAGAGGCGACACCTGAGAGCTTACACAAGGCTAAAAACTTATGTAAGGTTATCATAATATTAATGCATCTGAACCCTCTAGTTACCCTCTCAGTAGGTAAGATACTTCTGCAGACAAAACTGCACTGGTGCAACAGTAAGAGTTTGAACTAGGGAAAGTGCATTTTGAACTGGCAACCCTCTTTACACTCTATGTTACAGTTGCATCAGTCTAAATTTAGGTGGCAAATAGATGAAGCAAAGTGACACTGTGCCTTGATCCGAGTCTTGTCAGAGTCCAGTTTGGAGAGCTGCTCATCGATGTTCTGAACACGATCCTCCAGTTGGTCTTCTTGTTTCATCAGCATGGCCTGAGGAGACAAATGGACACGTCAAATAATCTGCAAACATTCACAACAGCTGTTAGATGAGCGACGAACAAACCTTGTCAATGCTGGCTACTACATTTAACATAAAGAGCAAGTAAACATTACTCATTTGGCTAAAAGAAATGGCACTCAAATTAATAACACTAGGCAGAAATATTCTAATTAACAGGGTCTATATATGAATAGGCCTTACTGAAAAGCCCTTGGTACGAGGGTACCTGCTGTCATGGAAACAAAGCTAAGTATTTATATAAAAACGCTTTATATGAGGCATTTGTGGGGGAGTACTTGGTGCTTTCTCATTTTGCCACATGCATCACTGCCCTTGTTTGCTCCGGTCTCTGTGTCAGTGACAGATTGTCATGTCTGTGTGCATAACGCAGCAGCCTAGTCTCTCTGTGCACAAGTGTGTAGAGGAAAGAGAGGGAGGAAAAGCAAAGTGCAGTGGGGCTTTGCTTACACATGCCAATAATAGGCCGCAAAAGTGGTAATTATTTATAAAAGCGAGAAGACATGTGGTCTTTAGTCTTAGAGTTTCAACATAACTGTGTGTTGGTAGCTAACACTTGTAAATGGTGCAGAATATTTTTTTCCTTTTCACACACAAAAGCCACTGGGTCTTCCTCATTTCACTTCAGTCTCTCCGTGGTTCGTGTTTTATTTTTACATTTGCCTGAAATAGTATGAGAATTAAGCCAACTGTCGGGTAGCTCTGCAAACGCTGTGTGAAAGTCTACCTTAATCGAGATTAAACCCACCAATGATCACTTTCCCACTGTTCTATTTAGGCACACACAGCAGGCTGCCAGGAAGCTCATGTTTAAATGAAGAGCTCAATGAACAGAGAGCCTCTTTCACAATCAACTGACAACTATTCCCCATGTTGGATGTCAATGGATGGCTCTGGGCAGCCTAGGTAACTCACTCACTCCACTGAAGATACATGAAGCTAATCTCAAACAGCAATAGTTTTCTGTCTGTGGAGATATGAGGCGACGCTTTCATTGGAGGACCACTCCTTTGTGTGTTTCCCATGATAATAACAGCCTATGCTTCATTAACAGATCACCATAGAAACCAATCTAAAACAATTTAAGGAAAGGTCCAATTTTGTCAAGTTTTTCAGTATCAATACTTACCAAATGAGTATGGGTATCGATACTTTTAACAGCACTGTTGGTAAAGCAAACTACAGGCGTACCCCGCCCCTGAGTAAGTATGTTCAAATTGCAAATCTGCAGTTGTCAGAGGCGAGAAAGATGGGTGGGTGTAGTTTGTGTGGACAGTGCAGCTGTGGAAAAGGCTGAACAGACATCTTTTGTCCCAGGAATAACTCTGTCTAAGCAACAGTTCACAAACATGTCAACCAGTGTATTACTTGAACTGCATTTTGGATATGGGGAAGCTTAAGGTCATGAGACTGTGTCAATATATCTATCTATCTATCTATCT
>JACM01013520.1:0-11728 GCA_000787095.1 Periophthalmodon schlosseri | reverse complement strand
TAATAATAATGGAATTTAAACTATTAAAATAACAAATTAAATCTTTAGTGGGACTGTCAAATCTACAGTATCTCCCTAAACCAAAACAGCTCATGTCTCAAATCGTCTCATGTGTCTCGTGCAGTTTGAACCTGTTTAAATCATGCCTTTAATGTGCCTCTGTGCCACATTCCTCTGTGCATTCCTCAGACTGTGAAAAACACCTGCACGCTGTCACCTCCAGTCAAACTCCAGTCAAACTCTGCACTGTCTAATGTAAACGAGCTGTGTGGGATTTAGAGCTGCTGTCGACTAAAGACATGCCCATGTGCATCCATTAATAATTAAAAACAAAACAAAACATCACATCACAGAGTGCGGAGTGAATGAATAATGCATTGTAAAGCCCTTTGAGTGTCCAGAAAGAGCTATATATAAATCAAATGCATTGCTTTTGTTATTATTATAAACAGGGGATGAGGCGTGGTGCTGGAAAAAGCTAAAAACAACTATACAGAGAGAAGACGGTGTAATCCCTCATTCGTCCAGCAGTTGTCCAAGGTAGGAAAAAGTTTCAGAGGTATTCATCTGGAAATCAAGATGTTTTGGCTCCCATCCAGAAGCCATTTTTCAGTTTGATGGTTCTGAGACACTGGGCTTTATACTGCACAAGTTCAATGAGTCCTGCCCCTTATTTAGCTCAGTGAAGGATAAATCCCAGTGTCTCAGACAAGTAAAGATGGCTTTTGGATGGGAGCCAAAACATCTTGCTTTCAAAAACTTTCCTATCTCAACTACACAGAGAAGTGTGTAAACAGCATCTTCATAAGTGAAAAGGCAGATTAAACGAGTCAAGCCGCTGCCAAAACTCATTTCTGTAAATACTTTTTTTTACTCGTACTTGAGTATTATTTGGGTCACTATTTGTACTCCTATTTGAATAATAATATTTAAAAGTAACATTACTCTTACTTGGGTACACATTTTGCATACTGTACCCATCTTTCACAACTCTCAGCAGCATGTGACTAACTGACGGAGGAAAGCCCCATAGCTGCTGGTAGCCGTCCAATAATACAAGTCTATTTTTGCAATATAAATCTTTCATTTTGATATGTCCCATTTCTGACGTTTCAAACACTCGAACTGTGCTAACACTTATTATTAAGCAGTAGCTCGGCTGGTAGAGTGTTTATCCACTGATCTGAAGGTTGGCGGTGGGATTCCAGCTCCCACAGATGAATGCTGTTGTTGTGTCCTTTGCCAAGACACTTAACCCACCTCGCCCCCAGTGTCTGCGTGCACTGGTGTATGAATGCGTGTGTGAATGTGTGTGTGAATGGGTGAGTGGTTCCTTGATGTAAAGCGCTTTGAGTGACTTGAAGGTGGAAAAGCGCTATATAAAAATGTGACTATTGACCATTTACTTCCTGGATGCTAAACTTCTTCACCTGTTCAAAACAACGATAAAACTTCTGAACGCCAAATATCCCGTGTATTCACACTCTGGTAGTTCACAGGCTCCTACACAACCAGTCAACATAAACAAAACCTCACACGTTTTCAGCTGTATTGCATTGCAGTTTTTAAAATAGCCCCAGGCTGAAGATAAGAGTGCACTATCTACAGACAACAGCAGTGACCAGTGACAACATTTAACCCAGTTTAAAAACAGCTGACTGTAGCACACGCCGACCTCTAGGTGGTGCGGGTCAAGGTTAGCTCCCTATACTATCTGTTAGTAAACGCACATGACACAATGCAACGTGAGGCATGGACTTTTGTTTTCAAACTGACTTAGTGAACTTGGATAAGCAAATTGCATCGGTCAAAGGTCAACGGTTACTATTTTTCTTACAGTAAACTTACAGTTGAGTAAAGAACAGGGCTAGTTAAATTGGATTCTTTTGAACTCAAACCAATTACGGATAAAAACTGTTCTATAGTTCACCTGAAATTATCCAAATGATTCTAGTGAAGGTGTGCACTTCCTGACAACACTCTCTTGCGAGGAAACAACATTATAACAGATCAGAAAACAGTGTAATATGGGCCGTTAAAATATAGAAATTCTCTAGTGAAGCGGTCTGCCTGCTTGTCTACCATATTGCTTTGCCTGGAATGTCCCACAATATGGCTTTAAACGTTTCTATCTCAGTGGAGACAACCATGTGTCGCCACCAGGCCAAATTACAGGTGAGATCTGTGGAGAGGCAAGCCCACTCACTGTGTAAATGCAATAAAAAAACACCCGTAATTTCATAAACGCTAGACAGATGAGCTGAATGCTACTTTGGAACCTTCCAGGCAACACAACAGCTTCTTAAGGCGGCTTACACTCAACCAGAAAAGTTACATAGTGTGACCAAGTCCAAATTCTGTGGCCTGCCTTTGAAAGTCAATTTTTTATAGCCTTAACAAAGCATTTTTTAATTATGGATGTTTTAAATGCACTGGAAAGCGTAGAAAAAACTGTCCTTACTGTGAAATCCTGGTGTTCTTTAGGCAAAATGTGACAGATCAGGTTTTATCGTTGGATTTTATTACAAATTAAACAGAGCAAAGCTACTTTTATAAGCCAAGAGTGGATTATAGACCTCCTCATCGAGCCTAAATGTGACCTACTGGACTGTGACATAGCATCAAGTAGAGATGTCATGATGTCAAATTTTAGTATTATGATTATTGTGAGAAAAAAAACAAAACATTATTGATTATTGAGGCCAGGACCAAACAGTGAAATCCCCAAATTTTCATTCATTTCTGTAACGTTACGGTATCTGGCCTGGTTTATGACGGTGGAGGCGACATAAACCTCAGATTAAAAAAAAAAACAACAACAAAAAACCCCAAACACTTTACATAAATGATACTTTTTTGGAGTGTAGATTGAATAGAAATGACTCTTTCATTCTAATACCTAAAACGATGTCTCTATAAAATTCCCTGTAACGTATCTGTCTCCATGAAGAATGTTCCGATATATGGTTTTAACCTTCTCTTTCCACGGAATTGTGCAGGTGACGTGCCACCTCCACAAAGTTACATACTATTGCTTTAATGAATAAATATTAATTAACCATTTGTTCACTAGGAGTCCAGTCTTCATGCTTTATTAAGGGTGATTAAGGTGTAGTTGTAAAAGTGGTACCAAGTTAGTACAGTACAGCGTTTTTGCAATGTAATCCACAGCAGCCAGTTCGTTTTCGGTTGTTTACTCATCCTTTGTAAAAAATACTACAAAAACGTGTATTTAGGTCGAACATAGTGGTCACATGTACCGGCGCTGTATGTTATCTCACTTGTTTTTCTCGTTCAATGTCACGGCCCATTTTCTGCTCTCACCACTGAATCGATGCAGGATCCGTCTCCATGGAAACACACTCGGAAAGGTACAAATGTAGTACAAGTACGCACCGACCACGGGGGTATGGAGACAGGGCTCGGCAAGGAGAGGTTCGATCAAAAAGTAGGTTATTGAAAAGACATTTTTTTTTTAATACAAACACTTATGTCCACAGATCTAGGGCAGAGTGAAAGGTTGTCCTGCCAAGCTCCAAAACACTTCTCAGAACAGCAGAGCATCTTTTGAGAGCCAAACAAGGTCGGAAATTGACAAAAACGAAAAAAAGAAGTAAGTGCTTATAACATGTAATCTTGAGTTCAGTGCCAGACAAATGAGATGACGGCATTATCTTAAAAATATTTAAAAAAAACGTATATAATTGGGTAAAGGGAATATAAATATGCGATTGTATGTGAGTCTACAAAGCTCCTTATAATGACAGAACGTGATCAGGTATTGACATATTTGATAAAACACATGACCTACATATTTTTTATCAAAATACATTCGTGTCCATAGTCGGTGGTGGTAAAATGTTATAGCTGCCCTGCGACCGACTGATGGAAACAAGACTGGCATCAGTTTCTCCAACCACCACCAACAACAACACACGCACCGCATTATAGGCAGGGTGGGTGAAGTGTCTTGCCTAAGAACACAGCAACAGCTTACATTAAAGCCACTGCTGCCTCACTGTGGCACCTGGTCTCCCATCCAAGTACTAACCAGGCCCATACCATTGCAAGTATTCTTAAGGTGGTATGGTCATTTTCCCCAAATTTGGTCAGTACTAGACTTAAAAAACTTCAAAAACTGTTGATATTTAAAGGGCCCATATTACTCTATTTTCTGATCTATGTTATAATGTCATTTCCTCATCACAAATAACAACAATAACAACAATAATTATCGTGATATAATCGTTAATTGCAATTATTTTGGCCATGATAATCGTGACACCAAATTTCAATATCGTCCCACGCCAGGAAGTGCTCCACTGTGTTTTTAAACTCCACACACCATCACTAGAATCATTTGGATAATTTCAGCCCTGGAATTGCCAATCTCTACTGAGCAAAAGGTAAAATGTAGCTGCTAACTTGAAAACTACTGCTTCATGACATCACAAGGTGGAACAGAGCATTTTGAGCTTTGGAGCTGTGAACAGACTAATAATGCAGGATTACTTAAACATGTGTGAATGAAACAAAACACAACTCCAGGTGTGTTTTTGAGGAGGTAACAGCATTATACTTAAAGATCACAGAAGCCAACATAGGACCTTAAAGAAAGCAATATATAAGCAAAATACCCAGTGGTCAATAAACAGGCCCAGTCTTTAAACTTTAACCTGAATATTTGCGCAACAGTTGGAGGAATCGTGCTGTCCATAATTTCTCTATATAAATGGCACCTCAGCTCAGATCTGGTGCAGTCTGTGAATCTAGGTCAGGCTTAAATGTCACTGGTCCATCCAAACGCAATATCTGAGACGCTCCATGGTTTTGGTCCAATGCAGCACATGAGTCTGGTTAGAGTGACCACCTGTCCCCCTTTTGGTTGTCCCGCACGGCCACTTAACCCTCACCCCCTTGACCCACGTATTTACATGTTCCACTTTTTCACTGATGCCACATGAATTATAAAAAGTGAGATTTACATAGAAAACAAATATAACGCTTTTCCACCTTCAAGGCCCTCAAAGCGCTTTACGTCAAGGAACCACTCACCCGTTCACACACACATTCACACAGCAGGGTACTGGGGGCGAGGTGGGTTGAGTGTCTTGCTCAAGGACACAACAGAATTCATCTGTAGGAGCTGGAACTTGTAGATCAGTGGATTTGACCTCTCAACCAGTGAAGTTTATGTCGAGAGCAGGATTCAAACCACCAACCTTTTTTTCTCACAAATAAATCAGGGTTGCGATGCGCTGGCACCTACTGTGTTATGATAAAAAATAAAAATCATATTGTTATTTCATTATCTGGTCAGACAAAACCACACACTCTGACAATACTACAGCAGCGGTGGAAGAAGTACTCAATTTTGTTACTTAAGTAAAAGTACAGATACCGAAGCAAAAAAATACTCAAGTAAAAGTAAAAGTGTCACATGAAAAAACTGACTTAAGTAAAAGTATTAAAGTACCCGTTTAAAAATGTACTTAAAGAGTAAAAAGTAAAAGTATATGGTGCAGATTTTTGAGATCTAATGAAGCTTCAAATGTAGTGATTTTGATAAAGATTTGTGCTGGAGTTTGTTCAACAGAAACAACTGAATTGATAGACTTTTTCCTCCTTGTTTTTATGTGTATATTTTTGTCTCAAGTCTCAGACAAGAATAAAAAATACTTTTACTTATCAGTCCAGTTCAAAAATGTAATGGAGTAGAAAGTACAGAAACCTGCTCTGTTGTGTAGTGTAGTGAAGTAAAAGTAAAAATGATCCACTTTAAAATCTACTTAAGTAAAGTACAGATACCGAAAATGTATACTTAAGTACAGTACTTTACTACTTTACCTTGTTACGTTCCACCACTGCTTTACAGAGACGTGTGGGTCTGGAACATATCCAGACTCCATGATTTCAGATAGGAGTGACTGACAGGCAGACTAACCAATCAGAGAAATGCAGGGTCAGTTTGTGTCAAAACAAACATGGCGGCTTACGTGTAAAAAGGGGGGAAAAAAATCAACAACTGAATCAGCAAACTCGTATTTATCTCAGGTAAAAGAAGTTATACATTTTGCTCTGAATGACACGATGTTCGGACAGAGGTTTTTCACACTCTGGTCCGACTCCAGGCTGTTCTGGATTCAAACAGTTATGATCTGTAATTTCAGTTATGATCTGTAATCTTAAATATTCCCCCATGTTCCACCACATTCAACAACTTCTTTTCCTGCCGTATGAGGTCATGTGATCACCCTCGTCAATATAAACTAAAAGTGTCTGGCTTTAGTCCGGCCTCAGTCCACACCAGTGGACTTGGTTGGCGGTGGCTTAGTGGTTGGAGCGTTTGCCCCTGAACCCAAAAGTCTGCAGTTTGATCCCAGTTCTGACCAATGCATGCTGTGGTTGTGTCCTTGGGCAAGACACTTCACCACCTGGCTTATATATGAATGTGATAATGTTGGTTGTATGGAGTGAATGAACAATGGCTGTAGTGCTTTGACAGTGTTTAAGTTATAAAATGGCATTATTATTGTTATTATTATTAATATTAGTATTATTATTATCATTGCTGTTGTTATCATTGTTATTATTATTATTATTGTTATTATTATTAAAAGTCTAAATATCATAAATGTATCTGTCATGTGTCGTTTATGTGTCATTTATATTATACGGCATCTTGCATTTAACATTTTTGTGTTGTGTTTATTAAAATAGTGGCTCGTGTTAACTCATCTGAACTCACCTTATCTTATCAGAAGTATACACAGTGTTACATTCACACACTATAACGCTTTATATGAATATTTAAAACAACACTATGCAACTTTTCGCCTCAAACTATGACAATAATACCAAAGTGCATGAGGTCAACAATAAAACAAACAAAAAAAAAAAAAACAGTGAGGATGGACTCTATGTTTTTTAGTTCTAGTTTGTCAAAAAAACACGAAGGTAATATGAACACATCCATTCAGTTGTGCAGGTGTTGGGTTTGGTGCTTGTTCGTAACATATTTTGCGCTATCACAATCTGACTTATGTTTGCTGTTTCAAATATATCTCATTTAGTACAAGTTAAATATAACATTTCAATCATTTTGGTTTCAGGCTAGAAACATTAAAAGCTAGTTCATTTTAAACAGTTTGCAGTGGTCCAACTTTATTCCTCAGTTCGTTTATACCTCGTCGCTAATGTTTATAAGCACTTTTCACAGAGAATCGTCACGGTAAAGTTTACGACAACCAGCACACTTATGGTAAACGGTCACATTTTTATATAGCGCTTTTCCACCTTCAAGGCCCTCAAAGCGCTTTACATCAAGGAGCCACTCACCCATTCACACACCAGTGTACGCAGACACTGGGGGTGAGGAGGGTAAAGTGTCTTGCCCAACAGTTGCATTTGTCTGTGAGAGCTAGAATCGTGCTGCCAATGTAAAGTGTCTTGCCCAACAGTTGCATTCGTCTGTGAGAGCTGGACTCGTGCTGCCAACCTGTGGGTAAGTGGGTCTGACCGCTCTACCAATGATGTTTATGTCGAGAGCGGGATTCGAACCACCAGCCTTCGGATCGGTGAGGAAACACTCTGCCAACTGAGCTACCGTCGCCCACTTCCTGATTGGACAGATGCCGACGGCACACAGTGGACTTATTTTGACCTCAAGAGCTGCTTATACAATATATCTGTACTGGGAAAAGACAAACTTTGCTCAAATGTGGCCTTTAATGTTAGGTCTGTTTTATATCATATCAGTTTGTTATTGGGCCTTTGCTGATATCAGGAGCCTGAGGGCCAAAACAAAACAGTTTGAGGGCTGCATTTGGCCCCTGGACCATAGTTTGGACACTCCTGTGCTGCTGCGTACTGCAGCCTCACTCACTTCTGCTTTAACAGAACACAGCTCTTCTTGAAGACAGCTCACATGCCCCACGCCGCAGCCAAATCAAAACAAGATGTAAAGCACGTGTTTAGGGCAAAATATCCAAAAGAGGGATTTTTACGACAGAGGACAGAAGAGCAAAGCACGGAGCGAAACACGGGACAAGAACCAAAACAAGTCTGAAAGGGAGTAGTGAGTTGAGTTTGCATGAAGTAGTATTTATGTTTTATTTTTATTGTATTTGTTTTTTTTAACAGAGAGGCGATTTTTCATGATTAACGGTCAATGGTCATCCTAAAAAACACAACAAAAAGAGTTATACAATACGGTTCATTTAGTAAACACTGATTTTAAGAGAAGAGTGAACCAAAACGAGGACTCCAACTCCTGCAAAATAAAGTTATAACTGTAGAGGTAGAAGTACTCAACAAACAATTTAATGCTAACCCTGGATTATGGGGATGTGGTGTAGATGCAGACTTCAGCCTCTGCTTTGAAACTATTGGATCCACTATTTCACTCTGCCCTTCGTTTATTACAGGTGATGGATTTGAAACACCTCACTGTGTTCTCCATGAAACAGTGGGTTGGCCATCACTGTCTGTTAGAAGAGAACACACTGTATGAAATGTATCTATAAGGGACGACTTCAGAACCTGCCAGAACACCTCACCTGCTTATTAATCATTGATAACGGAACATTTAATACCAGATCACATGACTGCATAAGGCTAAGGACGAGCAGCACCAGAACTGAGACGGGAAAGAGCTGTTTAGCTTCACAAAAATGGAACACACTTCAAGGAAAAGCAAAACTGGATACGTTGGTGACACAATCGCAATGTAATAATCTGGTAACAAATTTTTATACACACACCTGCTCCTATTTTTTAAGTTTTATATGGACTTGTTTACTTGTTTGTTTTGTTTGTTTTTCTGCTTGTATTGTATTTTAAACAGGGCGCCCATGAAAAAGAGTTGGGGTTGGGGTCCCCTGTATAATTAAAGAGAAAGAAAGAATCCTGCTACAACCACTACTACAAATACTTGACATGTAACATTTTCTAAGGAATAAACAAAAAAAGCCAAAACATTTGCGATATTATACATTTTTAATTATATTTCCCACCTCTAAATAAAATCGTATGGTTGTGCTTTGGGCGTTTGGGCTCTAAACAATACTGAAGGTTGATTATAAATACTAAACAAAAGTGCTTAGAAAAAGATTATTTCCGGTTATGTTGGCTGCATATTAAAATCAGTGTAAACTGATTTTGCATATATTTGAACATATACAGTTATCTCGACCAATCAGAAAGCATTCCGTATGATGTTAAACCGTCGACCAATCAGAAGACAGATAGTGCTCTAACCTTAGCGATAGTAACCAGGCTCTAACATGACATCACGGCAGAGGTTCTAGACCCTGACATTTACAGTCAGAACCTCAGTTTGATCAGACACTTGAACGGAGCAGTCACATTTCACACAGAGAGAGACTCGAACCACGAAACAACATGTTTGTGGCAGTACCTGTGTCAGAGTACTGCCTGCCCATCGGTAAGACGCTGCTACTGCACTTTTAACACCAAAAATATACTCAAATACTTAGAGCGCAAACACAACTGTGCACACATGAACCTGGCTTCTGTTCTAGCCTTGTCTTTACATTTCTCTACATCTGTTGGTCAGTTGAATAAAGTGTTGGCAGCACTGGTAATAGAGCCTGGGAAACTACTAAAAGTGATTTACATGACCAGAAAAATCCACTTTGGTGAGATACAACAGGAAGACTTCATATGGGGTAGTGTAAGTTTAGTTTGGTCCTGTTCTAGTCCTGGTGTAGTCCTGGTCTAGTCCAGATAGTTAGATTTAGTCCCAGTTTTGATGTGGTGATGGTACAAGTATGATCACAACCTAAAACCAGTCATGAAAAAAGCTTTTAAATTGTTGAGAAACGTGAATATCGTTTAAAACACGTGTAGTTTGCATCCTGAGATCCCTTTTGTCTGACTACTGTCTTGTTAAACCATCCAAACAGTGAATTCCAATCTCAATAGTTTAGATGTTTTGTCATAATTTGTTTTCAAAATCTTTTAGTTGTTTAGTTGAAATTGCATTGTGCTCCTGTTAAATGTTTTTTTCTAATTCCAGAGCCGAGGAGGAGCAGACGCCTCCAAAAGAACAGCTACTACGGACCAGACGGACGTCCGGTCATCTCCTACAGAGAAACCCCATACACGTAAATACAGCCCCTCACTGCACAGCTCATATATGTCACGTATAGATTATTCACTCACTAATTTAATTAAACTTATGTTGTAGGATTTTCAACAAGCGAAGGAAGACGCACCAGAGGGAGGAGGTCCTTCCATCTCAAAAAGACTTGAAATCAGGGAGAACTTCATGGAGAATATTGAAGTTTTTAAGCCAGTGTATCTTACTGCTGTCCCTGCTCCTGCTTTCAGTGGCCTGTGTCATATTAGGTAAGTCATGTATTTAAAGTTTTATTACGTTAACAATGGTTTTACAGCTGTTTGTAATGAACCAACTCGACTCAAACTGTCCATATACATTTTTAGAACAATCATTATTAACTCTCAATTGAATTACATTTATTTTTGTAGAGTCCAAAGCCACAGTAGTTGCCATGTAGGGCTTCACAAAATTAAGTAAAAAAAAATCAAACAATGAAAGACTAATTTTGCATTTGATATATTTTTAAATTTATATAGATATTGGCAGCATGGAGAATGAGCAATAGATTTTAGGATACATTTATACTTGCAAAATTAGGGCTAAATGAATTAGACCAGGACTAAACACGCAAACCCAGTTTAGTCCTGAAACAAATGCCTGCCTTTAATATTCAATTAGACTTAAATGGCATGTTTACATAATAATATTGTCAGTATGGCTCTATTTGAACACTGAGATCAAATGAAACCTTTTGTGTGTTTTGTGTTCGCAGGTCACATGTACTACACTTTAGAACAGTATTCTCTCTCTCGAGTGCTGTCGACTCAGGCCGACCTCAGACACAACTACGCCAACAGATATGATGGTACAGTATCAGTGTAAACGTGTGTAGAATAGTAACCTACGTAATATGTAATAGTAACATGTGCTTTGTCTCAAGGTGCAAAGGTCGTCGTGGATCTGTCCTCGGAGACGTACCGGCCTCAAACTTGGAAAAACTGGTTTCACTTGTGGTGGTGTCCAAAACAGAAGTTTATATTAGAGGTAAGCACTTTACAAACAGCAATATCAATGACTCTGTGTATTTTAGTGGATTTTCTAGTGCTGGACCATTGGCTTCCTCATAAAATTCAAATGTGTCTAATATGGACTGTCAGTTAGTGGGGTAGAAATTGTATCAATGATTTGAACAAAATTATATTAGAAGTTCCTTTTTGTATAAAACTGGCCTTAGACAGAGTGATTGCCCAAGATAAAATGGTCTAGTTTGGTTCTGATTGGAGCCCCATTTGAGTTCTGTAGACTTGGTTTGGCCCTGTTCTAGTCCTGGTTTATTCCTGGTCCAGTCCAGGTTGAATTCCATGTTTAGTCCCATTTCATTCCCAATTTTGATGCCCCAAGGCGCTGTTCACTCTTGTACAACTACTACATCAAATTGGGACTAAACCAGGACTAAACTAGAACTAAGTCAGAATTAAACCAGGATTAAACCAGGAATAGAACAGCACCAAATCCAGTCTACATCAGGACCAAACTAGGATAAGAATGAACTAATAGGAGCCTAAAGTTCCATATTGATTTAAACACAAATGTCTCTCTGTCACATTTTCCTGACTATGTTTCTTGTCTTCCTCAGCGCCGCTC
>JACM01003495.1:0-12294 GCA_000787095.1 Periophthalmodon schlosseri | reverse complement strand
TTTTAATTAACAAAAAACATTCAAAATTATTAATTACAACATGGATGTATTCTAATTACTTAAAATATTTAGGTATGAAAAAGACAGACAGTTTGTATGTTGACATTTAATACATAATTCATTTGATAATTAAAGGCATGTTCATTACTTCTCAAAAATCTAGCATGGTCTTCTCTAATTACACAGAATTTCATCAGTTAATGATGTTATTGTCTCACATTATTTTCTTGTGTTGAAAGCAGAGGTTTTAGCTCCAGTGTTAGTCAAAGCGTAGGCCATGCTTGTGTTTTCTTGTATTGTCTTGGCATTATCAAAGCCTGCCAGTGTATTCTATCGAGCATGTACCTCGCACCGTTCATTTCACTCGTGGCAACACAAGAACGCTCATAAAAACATATAGTGTGAAAGATGGCCGGACAGCCCTGTGAGGACAATAGCTGCTGGCTTCCAAATGCATCTTGATTATTAAAAGCTAATGCATTTTCAGCATTGCAGCGTTCATTAAGCCAGCTTCTGAAGGGGCAGAGGGAGGAGGAGAGTCTCTCCTATAACTCCTGCTCCAAGACACATGCAGCCAGAAGATTGGCTCGGGCCTCTCCTAGGGGTCGACAATGTGTCATTTCCACCCGGCTAGATTGCCCTCTGCCTA
Organism: Periophthalmodon schlosseri; assembly: GCA_000787095.1. Classification (NCBI taxonomy): domain Eukaryota; kingdom Metazoa; phylum Chordata; class Actinopteri; order Gobiiformes; family Gobiidae; genus Periophthalmodon; species Periophthalmodon schlosseri. The sequence continues at coordinate 11,645 of JACM01003495.1, read as the reverse complement.
TCTGATATTAATGTGCAAATCAATATTTCAGGGATTAAATTTCCCTTCTTCATTTTTTATGGTTTCTACCTCAATAAGTCTCCCGTCTAATAGAGGAGGCTGGATGATTTAGAAGTCTCTGCTGCAGAAAGAGCGAGGGAGAGAGAAAGAAATAGAGAGGAGCTTTGCAACCAGACTATCGCTGCATGTTAATGTTCCAGTGTGGATCCCCATAGGCGTTTAGTAAGGACAGCTATATTGCAGCTTTACACTGTAAAGACAGCCAATTTGACTAAAAAGGCAGAAAGGGAAAATATGAGTCCGGTTGAATACTTAAGACGCTGTGGTAATCCGAGAAGCAGGTATTAGTGAGAAGGGGCTCCCCCTCGCACACACATACACATTCAGGGCTACATCCCAACCTGCATTACCAGCGCCATGCTTGAGCGGGCAGCGTAGCTCACCGCACGCCGCACGGCTCTAACAATATATTTTTTCAGAACACTTTCTCTCTCTTTGCATGGGCCCAGAGCCTTCCACAGGAGAGATTTACTCTTGTGCGTAATAACATCTGGCGTATGTGTGTGATAGAAATGAATCACTTTGACACAATGACCTGTGTATGATTATTGTGGAGGGGAGGGGGTATTACCATAGTCATAATGCTGCATCTCATTGAGAGGCAACTAAATGAGCTTGGACCCTTTGACTCCCTATAGACATTCATTAAGGGACATGGGCGCACACCGAGGCGTCAGTCTGCCAATAGGTGTGTGTGTGTTTATTTAATGCTCCGTCCTGTGCCATCTGCTGCGCGCATGTGTATGTCCAACAGCGTGGTGTGACCCCTCCATCACTCGCCCCTAGTCCAGTCTGCAGAGCACTGTTTTAACATAGGCCTCATAGGGAGAGTGTCAGTGTGCCTAACCAGGAGAGAGGGAGAAAGACACAGGAAAAGACACAAAAGAGCTCTAATTGTAGCACGACCGCTTGGCTTCCTCCCCGATTCACGGCCATTACCAAGTGAAAAGCACAACTGCCTCTCCTCCATTATCAAAACGCCATGCTCACATCATACATGCAAACTCAATGGGGAAATCATGGAGATTTTTGTCAACACTCAAACAGATGGCTCCGACAGTGTTATTGTTTTATCATTTTAGCCACAATCGTCAGTGTTATATTTGTGTACATTTTTATCTTCTCCTTTATAAGTCTCTCTAAGTCTGTTTTGAGTGATGTGTGTCCAGTTTAAATCTAAAAGCGTATTTAAATATGTGAGCTATCCCATTTGTGTGTGGATGAGTTGTAAAGGTGACTGTTGTGAGTAGTGGCAGTGTCAGGTCCTGGCTCTTGGCTGGAGGAGGCCTGTAGGGGGAGAAGCTAAAAGTCCACAGCAGCTCAGCATTGTGTCTCAAACGGGGGGGCTTCCTGTGTCAGCCCTGGGGCAGCCGCTCACACACACACACACACACACACACACACACGCACACACACCTTTAGAGAGCAGGACGAGGAGGAGGACTAAAGACTTGGAACCAGATCAAGCCTCCATCGCTCCCGGGGAGGGTGCTTGTGAATATGCGAGTTTTAGTGTAATTAGCACTTAATTATATTAACATATGCAAATTGTCAGACAGAGCTTGTACCGCCAGTGGGTATCAGCTAAGATACAAGAGTCCATTGTGCCACCACGACGGAGGAGAGAATAATGGCAGTGTGTAAGGCAACCAGCCAGCAGCACCCCGTGCTAGCACATAACCAGCCCATTTAAGACGCGGGCTGTCCGCTTTGCCAAATTTCATTTCATTCAATTTCATTAGTCACCATGACGACCTGGTTAATTGTGCTGACTAATGTCCGCCGATTTGTCCTCAGTAGTGACGGGTGTGAATCCTATAACATAACATCAGACAGGCTGAAAAGGCTGAGAGGCCCAATATCAAACCAGCTCACAAAGCCCCCTATTTACACACGTTCCACTTGTATGGACATTTGCATATTCAAAAATACCCTGCCATCTTTCCTTGTATCCTTTGTGCTTGTGTATGGCTGTGTGTTTGCATGTGCACTCGTGCGATGGCCGCCTGTGCATGTGGTGGCAATATGTGAGAGGGGAGACGACAACAGTGTCAGTCAGCATGTCACATGTGTAACACAGCAGTGTGCAGTCTGAGCCAGAAGACAGAGACTAGTGCTGCAGCTACTGATTAACAACACACTTTCATTTGGTACCATTACGCAACATGTTGCATGTTCTGAGCAGGTGTTCTGTACAAAACATTTTGACTTCATCCTACCATGTAAATAAACAATCATTGACTATCTCTCACTCAGCAGCTGGGAGATAGTGGACAAACAGTGCTCCCCTCTCGCCAAAGGTGGCTGCAGATTGGGTGTAGTTGGTGGTAGTTGTACTTGCATGCTGATTCTGTTTTTGACAGGAACGTAAACTGATATAATTGCTTTTCAGAGGCAGGAACGGCGGTTTATACAAGTGTGAAAGCACGGGAAAGGGGATTAGCATTATTTTGCATAATGCTGGGCAGGCGCTGAATGGGGCATTGAACGCTTGACTGGGTGACAGAGATGAAAGAGAGATGAAATGCTCTACCCCTGAGCTCCCTCGTCTCAGGCCTGTCTGTGGACACTGCTGCTGCTGCGCGAGGAGCAGGAAGCACCAGGAAGCAGCGGGCCTGTGTTTTGGGCCCGGGCATCGGATGCCAGCAGAAGGAGGCTGTCATGTTGGCAATATGTATGATAATGGAGTTAGTGCAAACTCGGTGTGCTTAAGCTGCATGTATGCGCTAAACTGTGCCCCTGAAGCACTGGAGTGTGCAATTATGTGTAGCTCAGGTAGCATTTACATGGAAGGAAGGGAGTGGCTTTATGGATCAAATCAAACTACAACGTTCTTAGATTTTCTTTATTGAGATGTTTGCCGAGGATTTGGTTGGATTTCGCAGGGGAAGAGGGAAGTGTGGAGCAGACAGGCAGGTGCGCGGCCTGTGCCGCTGCATGAGGCCAGCGTAGACCACATGTCGGTGATGCCACACTGACTCCTGTTTGACCCCACTCGACTCAGTGACTAATTTATGATCAACCGCCATCACTGCGGCCGCTTATGGGCTATGGAAATGATTTTATGAATGGGAGGAGCGTTAGTTTGGGTGGTGGAGAACATGACCGGCACAAAGGCTGACGTGGCCTGTTTTTGTTGTGTCTCATTGGACAGGATCTTCTTTCTGTGACCTTTTGCACGCCTTCCCCTTCCTTTCATATGCTAATGCCTCCAAACCCGAGGAGGAAACATGCAGGAGCTGAGTGGCGCGGGACAAAGACTCCCACTCTACTGACCTGTCTCCATTCCACGCCATATCTCTGCTTTTCTTGCCTCTTCTCCTCCGCGACGACTTGACAGACTGTGGCATGAAAGGAAGTGAGTGCTTAGCGGATGGGAAAAGGTGGGGAAGGCTTTCTTGCCGTGACCCGTGCCACCCGTGAGGATCAAGTGCGTGATGGCGGCCCCGCTCCTGTGTGTGCGTGGAGTGCTACTCTGAGTGGCCCTTGTACGTGTGTTGCAGATTGGTAATCGTTTGAGCCGCGCCACCGCTAGCTATAGCTGGGGCCTGAAGCGCGATTTGTTGCGTTTTCACCGAAGCCAGTCAAGTTGTCATACAGAGTCCATATTTCCTTGTGACGAGTAAAGTAGTGTCTCGGGCGAGGTAAACGGATACTAATATGGTTATTACAGGCCTCCCCTGACATGGTGGAGCTGCGGTGAGGAGCGTGACGTGGTCCTCACCCTCTTCTGCCGCTGCTGTTATGGGAAGAGGCCATGTTATCTGTAGGAAATGTAATTTTTGTCCTCATTGAAATCGTTCATTATTGAGCACGCTTATCTAAATGTTTTTGTTGCTGTTGGTCCCGCGCCAGTCAGGATTGCGTTTCTCAGTCTTTTACACACATCTCACTGTCTGCATCTCTCAGTCTCTGAAGGGAAAATAGAAAGAGGGGGATTTTTCTCTCCTCCCTCTGCCCGGTTCTCAGGCTCCCCTGCCTATTTTGCATTCGCCGTCCCGTACAGGATATTAGCCATGGAAAAAAACACCACTCTGGGTAGTTCATTTACCATAATATGTTTATTCTTTTCATTTGAAAGTAGGAGCAGGGGATTTTGTAAGGAGTGGGGTTAGAACAATCGGGGTAATGTTTTGGAGAGCTCTGTGTTTGATCTGAGGTCCGGTGGGCCCTCGGGGTGGCTACGATTCTCAGGTTTAGCTCAAATAAAATAGACTTTTTTCAGCTTCTGCCTATTGTCTTCCTGATTTAGCTTTTTGGCCTTTCTGTCGGCCTTATCTGTCTCGTGTTCCCTCTGCTCTTAGGATCATCTTTCATTTGCATCGGTGAATGTTGTTGACTGACACGCAAGTTCATAGCTAAAAGTAGGCCTGTCACGATAACACATTTTGAAGTTTGATATTTTGCTGAAGTAAATATAGATGATAAACGATAATACTGAAACTAAGTTATGCCACTGACACAGTAACCCGAGAGCAGATTTAAACCACAAAAACTATTCTAAATCTACAATATTTAAAATGGCAGAAGGAAACACTTTAGTACTTAGTTTGTATCAAGTTATTAATTCACCCTTTAACAGCAAAAATCTTATAGTATGGTCAAAGAGTCCAAAAATTTCGCAGTAGTGCAAAGAAAAAGTACACACAATAAATACTGACCCCTAAAAAATATAGTTCCAGTTTTCATATATAGAACGATAAGAGGATATAGTGATTATGGTGACAGGCCTAGCTAAAAGTGATACAAAAAGGTGAACTGTTTGTAGACTTTAGCTTTGCAACGTGATTTGTCCTTAATTGTTCTGATAGTAAGACATTTTCAATCTTCAAATTCCTGATCTCACCCAAACCACAAAAACAGCTGTCATGTTCTCTTTGTTTATGTATTTAGAACCGGTTTTCCTCTTGTGTGAACCAACAGGCTGACTGAAGGCTTCAAAGCTGAAAATCCTGACTGAAAACACTACCTTACTACCTCGCACTGCCTTATTTTAACTACAGAATAGCTAAAGTTTAAAAAAGCTTTGACGAATGACTAAGTATGTCCAGGTTGGAGAAAAGAACGACCACAATAGCAGCAGCTGAAGTCTCATGACAAATGAGACACGTCTTCCTCCTCGGTGTGAGACAAAGGCAGGGATTGAGAGGCCCAGTCACAGGACGCTGCCTTAGCAGACCTTCAGATAGCAACAAGCTAACTCGAATGATAGTTAATACAAATGCAAAACAAACTTATCAACTTATCGTATTCTTTTGGGTGTGTACATTCATTCGCACTTCCTGTTGATTTGTATGTGTGTTGTATGTGTAGGCCAAATTTTGAAGCTTTAAACCACAAAAACTATTCTAAATCTAACTCAACCAAACATTTCCCAGTACTGCAAAGAAAATGTACATACAGTATACATATTTACCACAAAAAAATATAGTTCCAGCTTCATATATAGATTGATAAGTCGATGTAGTAATTACCATGACAGGCCTAGTGACATGTGTCCAATGAGTATCTATACACTGTGATTGGCGTGCTGTTCCTGAAGGCAGTAACATAGGGATATCAAGGCCATTGGCTGGGCTCATAAGGGAACGAGTTGCTAATTAATTATGCATGACTTGTGGGCTTAAACAAACAACGTAATGAGAGCTGAGATGCAGTTTACCAGGAGGAATTTAGGCCTAGTTACGCCATGACATCCAAATAATTCAATTAATATTTATTATTTTTGCTCAAGGTCAGGTGTGTGGATGCGTCTTCCCCAATGTAGGTCAACATCTGAACCAACCATTTCTCAAAAACCTTTGGCCTAGCGCGAAACCAGTGGAAAAATCTCAAATTATTTTCCTTTTGCGATGAAAAAACACACACTTTTTTGCATGACACAGAAGAAGACCAGAGCTGTCCCGGGAATGTTCTTGTGTATAAAATAGAGGTATTAACAGCGTGCGTTAGGTCCGCGGTTTCACTGATGTATCAGAGCCCTGCCTCTAGACTAAATAAAGTGTGCCTCAGATGAGCAGATATAGGGAAGGTTTTGGGAGGATTGTCAGGAAAAGCAAAGAATAGACTGCTTCTTTAATAAACAATTGTCACAAGGTGGTGATGGACGAGTCTACACATTTGGCTATAATACTGCGGTCACTTGTATTTTGGAATAACACAGACGAGGTGTGTGACGTTTAAGTTGTAGAAAAGTGAAGGAAAGACTGCGTTTTTGAGCTGTCTGGATGGACTTTTGGACTGCTTCATATAGCACAAATAAATGGCCATGTCAGCTTGCGGATTCTGCACATGAAATCGTGTCTTCCACCACATCTTTACTAATATGTAGCTAGGCCTGTCATGATAATCACTATATCAACTTTTTTTTTGGAGGGGGGGTCAGTATTTATCATGTGGACATAGTGGGGAGACTGTTGATATTTTAGTTATTTTAGTTACTATAAGGTTTGAGCAGCGGAGAGTTGAATAGCTAATTTCTATGGTGAATTGTTGGTTCTTTCTGCTATGTTTTTGTTGCAGCTCAGGCCTTTTAATTAAACTGGTTTACTGGGATTATCCTGTTGTATCGTTATTTTGTCTGAGGCATAAATTTGTTTCAATATTATCGTTTATCGTGATATTCCTCTTGACAGGTCTATATGCAGCTGTAACTGTAGCTGGTTATGTTTTCTGATTTCACTTTTTTACATTTTGACCTTTGGGTTTGGTCTGCTGTAAACCTCTAAGTTTGTTAATGTTTATGAAAAAATAAATCACTAATCTTTATATAGTCTTTATATTTATACAGGGGCACCCAATGAGAAAATACAATACAAACAAAAATCAAAGTATATAAGTCATATAAAACATTAAAAACAGGAGCAGGTGTGTGTTTTAAAGTTCGTTACCAGATTATTACATTGCCAACGTGTCACCAACGTATCCACTTTAGCGTCTTTTAGTCATTACAGATTAGTGATTTAGCCCTAGCCAACGATGATGTCTTGTATAAAAAAGCAGCGAAGACATAAGTGTCAGAAGGAAGAGTAGTGCAGATGATCACAGCGCAGGTATTCAACATTAAGCAGAGAAATAGAGGCTCTAATTTCCCACAGCGCACACTGGAGTAATGGTCCATTCTCTGTATATGTTCCCTCTCACTGGGCCAGCGCTGGATTTGCGTGACATGGTGTTTATTTGATAAAGGAATATTGCGGCGCTAATCTCAAACCGCACTAATTACATCTGACAGTCGTTGTTTTTTATAGCGAAATCCAATTAAAACATAGACTTTTCAACTCCATTCCTCTTTCCTTTCTTTTCTGTTCTCTCTCTCCTTTCTTTCTTCCCTCCCACGGTAACCAGAAAAAGAGCCGATGATGGCATAAATAACAAGCGTGCTTTGCTTGTGGTTTCTGTGAGAAGAGGGTAAACTCGCAACAGCTGTCAGAAAAAGGGGGTTTGTTTAAAAAGCAAATGGCTTTGGTCTAAAGTTCATTTGGAGCCCTCTCTAATTAAATAGAGAGCCAAAAAGCTTAAGTTAATTAGTAATTCCCTGGGTCCAGAAATTAGACCTGTCACGAGAATTTCAGCTAAAAGGTATGAGTGCATTTAGTTAACGCAAAATTACCCCCTCTTTGTTCGCAATCTGTTTTCAAGTTTGGGGCTTGTTGTTGGGGACATTAGCAGTCTTTATGTAGCGTGTCAAACAAGTGCTCAGTAGTGCTGGTTTTAGTGAGAGGCACATAGCTGGTGGCGTCAGTCAGGATACCTTCCCTATGATTATGTTTATGAAGATAATAATAGGTCCGGGGTCCTCTTTAGAAAAACCTTGGGAGGATGAACTTTAAACTTTATTGTTAACCCCTGGAAAATAACTGAAACGCTGGGTCACATCGTCCGAAAGGGAACCGTGCAATTATGTACATGTTTTTGTCCTGCGCTTGTAAAAACAGGTGTTCAGACTGTCATAATGTACATTTTGAAAGAACCAAACGATGTGTCAGGTTTACGATGCAGCGGTAGTAATGGTTGTTTGTCATCTTTGGCAACACTTTAGAATTGAACGCTATAAAGTAGAACAGATTAGTATGTAGTTACAAGATTGCTGACAAAGTGTAATTTCAATGACCACATGAGATTCAGAGTTTAAACATTGTCAGGGAACAAACACTGTCTGTAAACGATTCACTTACTATAAATGTATCACTCGTTTATCACAATAATAGTAGGTCATTCGATATGTCTCCTTCATTCGAGGGAGATGTATCGAAAAAACTGTAATATCGCTAAGCCTGTCATGATAAGCACGATATGTAACTATACATTGCGATAAACAATAATACTGAAACTATTTTATGCCACCGATACAATTAAAACACAGCAAGATTACCCCAATAATACAATTTTTAAATAGACTGTATCACTAAAAGGCCTGAGCTGGAACAAGTAACTGGACGAATGAAGGAATAATTAGCCATAGACGTCTCATTCAACCCTCTCCAGCTCAAATCTTATTATATTACAACCAAAATAACAAAAAATTTCCCAATTTTGCAAAGAAAAAGTACCAATGATAAATATTGCGCCCCTAAACATATTGTTCCAGCTTTCATCGATATAGTAATTATCATGACAGGCCTAAATATCGCCATTGTTGCTCTGAAGATGTGCAGAATTTGAATATTGAGTATCTTTTGTCTATAATTAAAACTTTTACTATGACAGCAAACAGAGCTGATGAAAAAAGAACAGAAATGTCTAGTGTAATCTTCCAAACGAGGTTATTTAGCCGGTTATTTATTCAAAGGTTTAAGAACTTATAGCAGCACATCATAGTTGGATATATGGTTTTTATGTGAGAAACACAAAACATGGCTAATCTAAAAGAGGCTGATGTAGCAGAACATATTTCCTACCGTATTAAGTGATATTTATGCATATGTGTGTTTAAGTTCTGAGCGATACTTACCCTGATACTAACATTATATAAGCTACGACGAAATTCCTGTAGATGAAGTGCTGTTATAGACCTGTGACGACGGTTACTGTATCGAGTTAGGGTTCAATATTTGATAAATAGAACAATCATTTTTGAGGGTCAGTATTTATCGTGGAGACTGTTTTTTGTACCAGCGGAGAATATTTTGTTATTTTTTCTGTTCTACGATAAGATTTGAGCTGGAAAAGGTTGAATAAATAACTAGTTATAGATACAAAGTTACTACTAAGAGTTTTTTTAACCATATCGTAAATTTCGAATAGTTTTTTGTTCATAGAAATTCTACTTTAGGGTTTTTGTGTCAGTGGCATAAATTAGTTTCAGTGTTATCGTTTATCGTCTATATTTTGTTTTCGTGACAGGCCTAGTTATGAGAAGTTAGCACAAGCCCCCGTCACCAGAGCCTACAGTACATGCACTACAGTATCTGCTGGCCTGGCTGATACAGTAGTGTGTGTGTGTGTGTGTGTGTGTGTGTGTGTGTGTGTGTGTGTACCAGGTGGATGTGAAATGTCTGTGTCAGAGAGGGCTCAGTGTCTGGGAGACCTTGACTGACGTGGACAGTGTTTGCTTAACCTCTTCTGCGCTGGACTGCCACGGCCTGTCAGTTTGAGTGTCCAAAAGAGGAGGGAGCCAGCAATACTTCTCATTGGTATAGGCAGCCCCATTCCACATGACTCTGCTAAACTTCAGGCGAGACATAAAGTACTCAAAAATATGTGTACACTACCACTTGTTATTGTCCGTGCCTTCTGCTGCTACTGCCTGTACTGCTCCTACTTCAATACTATAATACCACAAAGCCATTGTTATTAATTATAGTGTGTTGTGGTTAATACTACTACTATTACTACTACTGCAATTACCTGTACTGCTACTGAAAGTTTGTACAAACATTTAAGACTCCCACGCACCAAGGAACTTATTAATGAAGGTTGAACTTGCTTTTGAGCAATACTTAAAAATACTGTACATACCAGTTGTCCTGTTTTGTTTCACACACTCCAAAAGAAAACACATTTAGGCTCCTTTTTATCTTTGTATTTAGCGGGATTATTAATTTGCCATAATCCCGTCCTGCCACCCCCTTTACCGTGTGTGTGTGTGTGGGATCGTGCCTCATCCAAAAGATAAGGCAGTGATTTATGTAAGCGCTAAGCCCTTTCATATTGTGTATGTTGTACCTTACAAGAGCTTGGCGAGCGCCACTAGATTAATATTTATTTAGCACAGGCAAATCAAGGATTATGCAGTCATCATTTTAGCATTAATCCACGTCTCTTGTGAGAGGCAGAGACAAAAGGGGGCAGATTACTAAACACTGAGCGATGCAAACCACAATTAGTTCACTTCCTGTCCTGGACACGTTCTTACCTGTTACAACGGCTGTGCAATTAAACAAGTTCGATATCAAGATTCAGTCATTTCAAATCGTCAATAATACGCTTATAGCCAATATTCTGTCAGTAAAGCATGATGTTTGGAGCAGAGTCGAGACTTTGGAGGAAAAAATTTGGCTATATTTATTGATAAATTACACTATTTAAGGTCTGTTTTGTTAATGTTCAGGTAAAGCATTTTTTATTTGTTTTTAAAAAGACAAATTCGATATCAAGATTCAGTCATTTCAAATCGTCAATAATGCCCTTAAAGCCAATCTTCTGTCAGTGAAGCATAATGTTTGGAGCAGAGTTCAGACTTTGGAGGAAGAAACCTGACTATATTTTTTGTTAAATTACAAAGTCTGTATTGTTAACATTCAGGCAAAGCATTTTTTATTCGTTTTCAAAAAGACTAAACCAAACCAAGAATTGTGTTTGATCAATTTGAGGAATTTCTACCTGTTAGTAAATTCAATCTCATTTTGCAAAGGTGCCAATAGAAAAAAATTGACTTTTTCCCTTTATCTCGACATCAGGAGAGTCTTGTGATGAAACATATGCAATGAATACTTCTTTCTTAGCTTTCGGACCACGTGGGCTCGAGACAGTTTGCTTTGAGTGCGCGTCTGTGGGCATGTGCGTGTGTTACCACTTGGACTACAGGAGTCTGTAAATAAAATTACATTCTTTACTAATTGAGTTAAACTGCTGTGCTGAAGATGTGGCCTAAAAGATGAAAGCCCCCTGTGTTATGTTTTGTGTTGCCGACGTTGTTTATAGAGACAATCTAGTTAGCTCTTAGCACTCTCATTCGGTAACAAAGGGAGGAAGATAATTGTTAGCGTACTTTTTAGGTTGCAGCATATGAAAACTGTCTTGGAAAAGTCCTGGAGCGGCAGTAGTAGTAGTAGTAGTAGTTGGCGGGGGGAACGTGGGAAGCCCCTAGCCAGATGTTGAGTCCAAATAAAGAGAGATAAATAAAGCGAAGGAGCAGATGATGGAGGATGCCATTTTGCGCTCCCCTTTGCCCTCCTTCCTCGGACCACTGCATGTTAATGTCTTCGGCCATCCCTCCCCGCGGACACTGGCGCATTGTTTGTGGAGCTGGCTTCTATTCTTTCAAACTTAATTACCTTCTTGCCTTTTGTGGCGTTTGGGGCCGGGGAAGTTTTGCTCCGTGGCAGTGGAGGTCGTCACACATTCTTTTGGCGGTGCATTCC
>JACM01070866.1:0-20154 GCA_000787095.1 Periophthalmodon schlosseri | reverse complement strand
TACAGGCACATACACACACGGGGTTAAGGTTCTATCTGCCTTTGCTGGAGCTTCAGGGCACTAAATTTAAGCCAAAAAGTGCAAATATTCACCCAATATATCAGCCAATCAAAACTAGTATATCACAATTCCCTAAACATATTCTTAGTTCCGTATTTCTGGAGTATAAGTCGCACTGGAGTATAAGTCGCATCAACCAAAAAATGCATAATAATGAAGAAAAAAACATATATTTCACATATAAATCGCATCTGAGTATAAGTCGCACCCCCGGCCAAACTATGAAAAAAGCGTGACTTATAGTCCGGAAAATACGGTAAATGTTTGTAACCAGATTTCATTTAAAGTACATGTTGATATTTTAGTTGTATTAGTTATATCTTTATTTAAATCCTTTGATTTAAATACTTTCTGCCATTCTTATTCTACTACCGCTACCTCATATCAGAGTTGGGTGATATTGAAAAGGAAGAATGTCTCAATTTTTTTTTTTTTTTTTTTGATTCTCTTGATGAAAATAGTCAGATCATATTTTTTTTGTAATTCATCAACAAAAACTGCTCTTGTCATGGCTGAGGTTTAAGTATAAATTTTAATACAAAAAGTTCCGAAACCACTTTTTTCACTCACCCTTTTTCACAGATTACCCTGCAAGTTTCTATTCTTTTTATTTTAATCAACAATTTTTTGCAACTTTTTGAAGTTTTCTCATTACAAACGATAGACTAATGTGCTAATTTTGCATTCAAAACGACCTTCTTGATGTTTTCTCGTAGACGTCTAGACAATGTACCACCAACCCCCAGTTCATAATGACCATATACAGTGACGTACAAACTGTTAATGTTTCAAATCCATTATTGATGTTAAATATGCCAATAAAAACATGTGCATCTCATGAGGGTTCGTTGAGCTGTGACCACGCCCCTTCCCGCCCGCAACGCTGGTTTAGCAGGGAGCGGGCTGTCAGTCAAACCTGTTGCTAACGCTAAGGGGAGCGACCTCGGGGAAAGAAGTCGCCCGATTTGTCCGTTATTAATGTTCATATTTTGGTGAAATAAAAACACCAGGATCGTGTAGAGTGGGTTGATACGAACATTTTAAGACCAAAATGACGAGGCTCGCTGCAACAATTACAGAGAGAGGGACGACAATTTTTCAATGTAAAGTGAATTGGAGCCAAAGTTGATGGAGCCGGTAGTGCGCCCACGATCACTTCCTATTCGGAATGCGGCGGCTAACGGATTAGCTATGTCCGTTTATATATACATCTATGGCTGTGACGCATAAAGTTCGGCTTGTTGCTTCTATTTCTGCCGTCTTTTTGTAAGCCTCGGGTCGCTTGTTTTGAGTTTCTTCTTTTCAAAGGCTTTGTCGCTTGTTGTTCTCTGAAAACCTGGCAACCCCGATCTGTACTCACATTCTGTATGTAAAACTGAAAGTCCTGAGGATAGCGGAAGGAGGCCTCCAGAGACTGAACACTGAAATCTTGACTTCCTTTGTTTGTGAAACCGACCAGGAACCGAACGATCTCATTGGCTGGGAACTCTACGGATACAAGGAACAGAGTACTTAGTTAGTGAACAATGCAGACAACTTAAAAAGCATTTTTCACACTCAAGATGCTTTACATGGAAAAAAATAAAATGAGAAAGAACAATATTATTATCATTACAGAATGGCCAGATAGAACAGGTGAGGTATAGTTTCATTGTGACCAGTTCCTGATGAGTTGTGATGATGGGAGGGAGTTGGTTGGCCACATAAACTGTATATATAAATGTACATAGCTAACCTGCTAGCAGCCGCGTTCCAAATAGGAAGTGAGCGTGGGCGCGGTTCTGACTATCGATTCCGTCTCCAATTCAACAAAACTGTCGCCTCTCTCTCTGTAACTGCTGCTGTCAGGCTCATCATTTTGGTTTTAAAATGTTCGTATTAACCCACACGACATGATCCTGGTGTTTTTATTTAGCCACTGTGTTTGTTAATCAAGATATGAACATTAATAAGAGACAAATCAGGCGCTTTTTTCCCCCGAGGTCGCTCACACTAGCGTTAGCAACAGGTTTGATTGACAGTGTTGCTAAGTGTCCGCTCCCTGCTAAACCAGCGGTGCGGGCGGGAAGGGGCGTTACCTTCAACAGCCTCGCTCCAGATTGGCTCTTTGGTTGCCATGATACTCACGGTCAGAATTCCAAATATGGAACTCCGCTACAAATTCGCCTCTATAACCAACTCTATGGTTGGTCACTATAATGGATACGACCAAAAGAGCCAGTGGAGAAGAGGCTGTACTGTCTAGAGCTGGGTAATGGTACTTGAACAACACTTTTGATGGTGCTTCTGTTTTAAAGCTGGGGCACCTGGCTTTGTAAATGAGTAAACAAGTAAATTCTCTTTCTCCGATTGGCTGCACCTGGACGGTCCACCCCAGTTTCACGTCACTGTCTTAACGCACGTGGATATTCGCAATGTGCCAAAGGGTTTGCGAGAGCTAGAGGCAGATTTAAAGACCTATTTCCACAGTGGGAAAATGAATCACGAATTAATCTCTAAACTGTCGCACCTTCTCCGGTGGTGAAGATGATGGTGGTGTCTGCGTCGGGGTGAGAGGTCAGGGCTCCAGGATCGGACGCTTCTTCCTCCTCTTCATCCTCCTGAAAAACAAAAGCAAAGGAATAATCTGTTATTTCTACAGTTACCTGAGACTTTTACCTGTTATAAAAATGAAATGTACCTATGAAACAACTGTATCGGGGGAAAAAACCCAAATAACCATAGTGTTATTTGGTGACAGCGGTTCAAGTGGTAGTGATTACCCTATAACAAGAGGGTTGCTGGTTCAATCCCAACTCTGACCAGTGCTTATTGCCATTGTGTTCTTGAGCGAGACACTTCATCCTTCCATGTATGAATAAAGTGAGTGAGTGCTGCAGGTGGTGGAGGAAGCTACTGTCTCTTAAACTTTGATTTTTTTTTCAATATTACTCACAGTTTGTTGAAGCTGGTCTTCCTCTACGACATCTTCCTCCTCCTCTTCCTCGTCGACAGCCACATCTGGATCCAAGTCCTCGCTGGAGTCGGGTTCAGCGCCCACATGAGCTAAAGAGACAGGGAGACAGGCAATTATTAAATATTTGAATGAATTACTAACATTTTAATGACTATCAGAATACTGTTGTACCAGTCTATAATAAAAGGTACCGTTCCTGGACCTGTAGACAACTGTACATAAAGGAGCACTCTGTAACTTTTTCTGGACTTGCTTGTCTCCATGCAGATGTTATTACTTTGCCTTGAATGTTCCACAGTATGGCATTAAACTGATCTAGCTGCATGGAGAAAAGTAGGTGACGGCATCAGGCCAAGTTACAGTTCAAAACCTGTAGAGATGCAACCACGCCACCGGTAAGAATGTGTGTTTTTATGGTTTTTGTTTTGTTTTTTTACCGAAAATGTAATATACGTTTAATGCCATATTGCGGAACATTCCAGGCAAAGCAATAACATCTCCATGGAGACAAGCCAGTCACACACCACTCATGGAAAAGTTACAAAGTGCACCCTTAAAGTAAAATTTGAACACATTTAATTGGTTCTTATGCAGATTGTATTCACTTGGAATTATCTTATGTTAAATATACAGTAACTGTCAAAAGTTTGGACACACTCAATGTTTTATTTTTATTTTATTTTTTTACTACTTTCTACATTTTATATACACACAGATGGAATTATGTAGCAAAGAAAAAAAGGATATATTTTATATTCAAAGCCTCAGAGTACCCCCCCTTTGCTTCGAAAAATATTTAGTAGACTTACTTAACTTTTTTCTTTGCTACATAATTCCATAAATCTTGCTTCATATATTTGATGTCTTCTGCGTATATCTAAAATGTTTAAAGTAGTAAAATATAATAAATATATAAATCAGGGGGTGCTTAGCTTGTTTGATAAACTCTTAGTGAATGAATGAACCACTTCAACTTTTATGGCACAACTAGAGTAAAGCTTAAGACAACTTCACAATTTACTAAATAATTACAAGTTTATTACACTAAACATTATTTTAATCTAATATTTTGTGTTGAACTTGTTGGAAAAGTGAGTTAAACGCAGTTGTCATGGTAAACGTCATCACTGATAAGCTTAACTTTGGTGACGTGTCTCTGAGCGTGACCCCCTTTTTTTTTTTTTTTTACTACAGCGCAGGAGCATCCCAATTCAAACCCATTCAACTTTATTTCACTTCATTCACCAAAAAAAGTACATTTAGTCACACAATTCATGAGCGCTACGTGGTCCTTATACTCTTGGTTAGCGGGAACTACTTCTAAACGAGCGGCAGTACGAGACTGAAATCATTCCAAGTTGTGCGTAAAAGTTAGCCAAATGCGTAAAACCAATGATAACTATATTGCGTACCCATAACTGTATAATTCATGTGCGGAATTACGAGCAGCATAGAAGATTTTGCATGGAGAGTGCCACGTCAATATGTTATTAGAACGTTCAGAAACTTTTTTTTTGAGCGATTACACAAGAAACGAACCGCTGAAGTTAGATTTTTAAAAGTTAAATGTAACTTACCGATCGATACCAATCCACAGGGAAAGGCGAGGAGGAAAAGTAGCAATAATTTTGACCCAAAGTTGAACATTTTGCAGACTTGGTTGTAGTAAGTTAGTAACACATCAGCATTCGGGAGAAAAAGGGGACAGAGGAGTAGATGGAGGCGGGACTAGAGGTGGACCCGGGCGGTGATTGGACGAGACGAAGAGCGGGGGGAGGGACCACAAACGTAGAACTTAAATCATTTTACTAACTTCTCTTCTGGCCTCTAGATGTCACTGTGGTCACTAGATTTACGCGATAAGGTTGGAGTTTCCAGTCAGCTTCTATAATCCTCTGTTTAGCAAGTTAAACGGTACCACTTTTGTAATTTTGCGGAATACGGAATCCTAAATACAGATTGCATTTAATTCCTAAATCTGATTCCTTATCCAAATTTAAAGAGAGAGTGAGAGAGTGTCTGCCACTTGCATATTTTAATTATATGGATTATTTTATTTATTACAAATAATTTAACTAAACAATGTTGAACTAAGGGCAAATTCCACCAAATTGTTGAGGGCTCATTATTAAACTAAATGTTGTCTGTGGAGCTGGACCAGGCCCTTTATCCCAGAGTGCAGCGGACAGAACTATTTGAGTCCTCCTCGAGTGCGTTGGGCCATGTCTCCGCTGTCCTGTCCAGAGTCACTGAGGAGGAGGTGGTCCTGCAGAAGACCTGTGGGGCGTTTATGGTTCCATCAAGGCCCATGATGACCACTAGATAATTTGTGTTTTAATGATGTTTCTGTCTATACTGACTTTTGATTCACTGTGGCGTGTGACAGTTATCTGAGCCTCTTTTGATAATAACAAATTCATTTACATGGACTAAAGAATGTTTAGGCCGTAGTAATCCACCTGTTCA
Organism: Periophthalmodon schlosseri; assembly: GCA_000787095.1. Taxonomy (NCBI): domain Eukaryota; kingdom Metazoa; phylum Chordata; class Actinopteri; order Gobiiformes; family Gobiidae; genus Periophthalmodon; species Periophthalmodon schlosseri. Next base: position 14,672 of record JACM01070866.1, on the reverse strand, counting down.
CATTTTACAAAGATAATGAGTTTGTTTTGGACTGTCACATGATTCAGTAAAAAGGGAACACAATCTGAGAGTATATTGACATACAACTGTTTCTTTTTTTGTACTATCTTTATAATGTGTGTGGGACCTAATTCACCTTTATCATTTATGTTTTCCCTTGTCAATATCAAAATCCTACTTTAAAAATTCAAATAATTTAGTTGAAACTTTAAGGTCATTTCGGCTATTTTATTACAAGAACATTGTCAAATTGGTCATATTTATAGAAGTTACACTCGTTTTCATTTTTGTGTTTTTAGTTTAAGATTTGGATGAGATTTATTATAATATCTTGGGGTCATGGTCCGATCTATAATTTTCAAATCTGTTTTGCTAAGTTATAAAACAAAAAACAATTTCAAGTTCAATTGCAAAAAACAGATCCGTTTTGAAAAATTGTCAACAGCGTCAACAAATATTATCACTGAAAACAATGTCTAGTTGATTTTAACAAGGAGGTATATATATACTTAAATAGGAATGAATTACATTTGACTTTTGAAAACTGTCCTATACAAAGAGTAATCTACAAGCCTCTGATTTCTTTTTAAAATGAACTTTTGCTGTTTTTTGAGCTGAAAAAACTACGTTATGGACATTAGTCTCCACTGAGCCTTTAGTGGGTGTAGTGGCTATAGTGGATTGAGCTCATCATGATTATTTATACTGTCTTTGAACAGATTTCAGAGTTTTTGTCAGATTTGTGGATTAAGGCATAGTTGTGGTACTCAAAGGAAGACTCTGCGTATATTACATAAGTATTTTGCTGCATGGCTATCAAAAATGAGTAAGCCAGTGTTGGACATTTTAAATCACAATATTGATCTAAAACAACTTAAAAGATGATACAAAATAGAACAATCTGTGGTGAGATGAGTTTGTTTTAAATATTTTGTATTTATTAATTTTTTTGTCACGTCTCCTCTTGAAGGTCATCTGGTGCCGAGGGACCATTTGCATGGATTAAACATCTTCCCCAAAGATTCACTCACCTGAGTCGCTCCTCCCCATCAGATCAAGAACATCCGGTGCAGAGGAGCATTTTCAGGAAGTTATTACTGTGGAGAGGTGTTCAGCCACGCTCACCCACAGCTGTGGTCAGGAGAAAAAGCCCCTGACCTGTGTGGACCGGAGGTCATTCTACCGGCCCCTACAGGGTCTGCGTGGAACTAGGCCCTCAACAGGACCTGCAAAAAACACGGCGCAGCGAGCGAAGTATGGAGCTGAGCCTGCTCCTCTTCTGTGGCATCTCCAGATGGCTGCGGATGGTGTCTCTGATGGTCACTATGTAGTCATCGTTTCGGAAGAAGGCATTGAAACAAACCCATTTCTTTGTGGACCCTGAGTACAGGTCCCTGTACACGGCCTCAGCCACGTCCCTGATGTTCTCAGTATCAGGCCTCACCCTCACGTTCCATTCAGACATCTGTGACTTCAGCTGCTGAAAAAGTTTGGTGAATGTTGGTTGTACCTCAGAATGGTTTCTGGTCTGGAGGACACGCCGGCTCACCTCAAAAGCCAAGCCCCAGATATGATCTGTCTCCCACTCACACTGAGGATGTCCAGGACAGGAGCAGTGGGCTCCTCTGTTTGGGGGGTCTGGACCTGGGGCAAGGACACAGTGCTGACCACTCTGTGGATCTTGTGGAAGGACTTTCTGACTGGGTCTTTTTTTGAGTCCTGATGCTCCTGCTTATTGAGCCAATCCTTCAGGCTCTTCATGAAGTCTGACACTTTGCTTCGGACCTTCCTAGCAAATCTCCAAACTCCGAAAGAGCTATTGGGGCTCATGTGGTTCACAATGACTTGAGTGAGACCCTGGTTCACGTCCTTGTGCTGTCCGTTGGAGATGTCCTGGGACAGTCTCTCATAGAAACTGTCTTCCTCCTGGATGTCTGCAGATAGCTGGACCAACTTCTCTAGAGGAACAGAGGCTTCCTTTACCATTGTGTCCACGTCAGCCCTGACTTTGCGCTCTCTGGCGATTTGGATCAGGGATTTTCTAAAGCAGGTCTTAGCAAAACACAGGGTTAGGAAAGACTGGATCCTGTGCAGAACTCCATATAAACAGGATTTTGTGCCAAAGGCACCAGCAGGACTGGGGTGAGAGCCCTCAACCCCATTAGAGCCCTGGGAGCTGCTGCCATGAGAAGAGCCTATCATATCACACAGAATGGATTCTGCGGCCTCTTCACTGTTAGCGCTCACACTGTCCAACAGCTCCTGCTGCTCCTCACTGCTGAGGCAAGCAGATTGAGTAACCTTCAGTGCTGCCCGCTCTAGGATCTCCTTCACCTGTTCAGCTGCAGATGTGATGCTGGAGGTGGGAGAGGCCTGTCTGGAGTCCTGGTCTGGGACAATGGATGTAGAGTCCTCCCCCAGGTCCTCCTCTGATTGCGCACCTTGGAATGGGCAACAGCATAAGAGCCTGCGCAGAATGCTCTGTGAAGGTCTCTGGTTTGTCTCAAATGACTCTTTAGGCTGCCGTTGGTAACATGGTGCACAGGACTGAGCTAGTTTTGCTCTAAGCCCTCTCTGCTTAACCCCCTCCTGCTCCTCTTTATCCAGAGACTCATCCTGTTCCTCAGCTATGGACATGAGCTGGGCAGAATTTGGGTCCAATGAGGCACAGCGCTGATCCTGTTGGTTTTCAGAGCTCTGTTCGGCTGGTGCTGAGTTCTCGTCCTGTTCCTCATCTATGGACATGAGGGTCCCAGATGGGAGATGGGGGAAGAGTCTTATTTCAGCGGGCGCAGTGTCAGGCCTCACATTAGGCTGCTGGGGGGATAGGGTAGAATTTGGAGCCCATGAGGCACAGCGCTGATCCTGTTGGTTTTCAGAGCTCTGGTCGGCTGGTGCTGAGTTTTCATCCTGTTCCTCAGCTATGGGCATGACGGTCTCACATGGGACATGGGGACCGTGTGGGACTGGGGGAAGAGTGGGGGAATGGGGGAAGAGTCTTATTTCAGCGGGTGCAGTGTTAGGCCTCACATTAGGCTGCTGGGGGGATAGGGTAGAATTTGGGGCCCATGAGGCAGAGCGCTGATCCTGTTGGTTTTCAGAGGGGCTTTCATTGGGTGTCACTCCCAGCCCATTCTGTCTCAGTTCTTCTCTAACTCTGAAACATATAATTTTCCTCTTCATATCTGTTTCCACAGGCTTTGGAGAGGCGGGAACCTTCAGCTCCTTCAGAGATGTAGAGCTTTCTTCAGTTGCACCACAGAGCAGTTCATTGCTGTGATTGACAGCTTGTGTTTTTTGGCTGCTGATGCTCTGAGGTGTTAAAGGAACACGAGTGGATTTCCTGCTCAGAGATGTTGAGGGAACACAAGAGATTTCCTCTTCAGGGGAGAATGTCTGACCACACGGCAGACAGCAGCACTGAATGAACTTTCTGGCATAATTGGCAATGGTGTGGAGCTTGGACCTTGGTGTGGTGTAGGTTTGCCCCTCCTTTACCACCGGTTTGTTCTCCTGGACAATGACACGGGACAAGGCTGAGTTGACTTTGTTGGTCACCTCACTGCTCAACATCTCTAAGACCTTCGTGATGGCCTGAACCTCTTCTGAGGTCCTGAAAAGGGCTGTGAAAACGGGGGTCAGCGCAGCCATCACTGCTTCATATGACACCAGGTTAACACGAGGAGGTTGATTGGAAATGTAGTCCACTAAAACCCTGACTATTTCCCTGGAGGCGACCATGATCATATTCATGATCAAGTCCACTATCTTGGCCTTCTTTTCCCGCTCCGACAGGTCTGCGCTCTGCACTTCCTTCCAGAAGGATTCGACCAGAGTTTGGATCCTCTCCACTGAGATGACAGGTACAGCGTCATCCAGGGGGCAGCTGGTACTGCCTTGTTCTTCTCCGGACTGGGGTGATGGGTGTCTCATCTCGGGAAACATCCTCAGCTCCTCCAGTCTTTCTGCATCTGACAGCCCACGCCTGCGTCCTGTCCTGCTTCTTGGCAACTCCTCAGGTTGTGGCTCGACCGGAGGGAGCCGGCGTTGTCTGACCTCTTGGCTCAGTTGCCTCATCTCCTCCAGGGTAAATCCTTCACTGTCTTTGTCTGCCATAACTGTCTAAGTGATAAATGTAAGGCAATAGATAATATCTACTGAACGTGGTGTGGTGTGGGCACACTTACTTACTCTCAGAGGAAAAGCTGAGTGACATCACAAAGCGTTTTAAATCCTTTGAATCAAAGCTTTGAAGTTGCCATGGTAACGAGATTGTATGGAATTCTAAAGCAATGATGTCATCAATGCTATGAATGTAATGGAATAGGTTGTGGTCATGTGACATCTCAACATTCTAGAATCCCTATAGTTTAAATAGAGCTGGAGGACAGGTCAGAATTCTGTGGTAGAATCTGATGTTAAACTTCCTGATTCCAGATGTTTAGTCCTGGTTTATGGTTAATGTTTCTATAATTACTTAATCCAAATAAATAGCCAAATAAAACAAATTAGTGATTGTTTTAAAGAACAAATATTATGTTTTTATAACATACCAAAACATGTTGTATGGTGTCTGGTTTATGGTTAATGTTTCTATAATTACTTAATCCAAATAAATAGCCAAATAAAACAAATTAGTGATTGTTTTAAAGAACAAATATTATGTTTTTATAACATACCAAAACATGTATGTATGGTGTATAATAATTGTAATATTAGATCCTATGGTCTTAATTTCTCATAATTTGTGCTCCAGAGCCCGATCTCCGGCCCTCGCTCAGAGCACTGACTGCGAATGACTCGTTTTGCGCTGGCTCCTTTAAATGTAAATCCGATACTTCACACCCCACCCCTCTCCCGGCAACTGGGAGTGTTTCTTTACCTGCGCCACACCCCCGGCAGCCATTGCTGTAGTCCTCTAACGGAATCACGCGCTGTGGAAATTTTGCTGGAATTTGCTGGGCTGAAATTACATTACTTTTTAACTATGGATCAAAAATGGCACAACAAGAAGACTTTACCGTCCAGCTCTACACGTTTAAACCAGAATCTGACCCGGAGCACGAAGACAGACCTTCGGAATCTAGAATGAAAGCTTCTCAGTGGTTAGTTGGTTAACTTGTAATTATATATAACAAAAGACGAAGTTTAAATCTGTCAACTGGACAAATCGTTGTAGGAGTGAAGACTTTTGGCTGCTCATCCAAGCCGCTTCTTCAGTTCTGGTCAGATCACTGGTGGACACTGCCTTATATCTATTGAATGGAGGGTGCTAACTACACTGAAACTGTAAACAGCTATTGACTCCAGTTTCAGCCTTAATGACCCTATTCAACCTGCAATGGCTCTCGTATTGTTCTTTCTGTTTGCTTTTGGTCTGAAGATGGAATCATAGATCTGTGAGAGATTATGTCTCAGGCCTCCATTCCTGTTTAAGGAAGGATTGTCTTTCCTAACTAAAATAGCTTCTTTAACTCCCCTCTCAAACCATTTCTTTTCTCTGACTAAGATCTGAACCTCACTATCTTCAGAGGAGCGGTGAGTGGCTTTGAGATGGAGATGTTCGGCGGACATCTCCATGTTATTGCATTTTGTGCATGAGCGCTTCCAATGTCTTTTGACTTTGTTTAGTGACAAGTACGGCCAAAAGCCGCAATAAAAGAGAGAAGGGGCACCAGTGCCATCCCTACGGACTGCAGGGTCGGCCGAGTGGTCATATTGGGTTTTTTTTGTTTTTTTTAAAAAACAAACTAGGTGCTGAATAAATATGGCCCTGTTGCGGTCAAATCAGAGAGAGAGAGGCTGATACACACAGTTTATTTAGCTTTGATTTTGTTTCTGTGGTTTGAGTTCCTGTTACAGATGATTTCAGATCTTTTAACTGATCAAGACTTGGGTTTGTGGAATTTAAATGAGTTTTATTTCACAACAAGACCTTCACCGTGGGTGACGGTAGCTCAGTTGGTAGAGTGTTTGTCCACTGATCCTAAGGTTAGTGGTTCAAATCCCCCTCTCCACATAAACATTATTGGTAGAGCAGTTAGATCCACTGGCCCACATTCATACACTGGTGTGTGAATGTGGTGAAAAAGCACTATATAAAAATGTGACGTGTACCATTTAATTAGATGTGTTGGTTCTCAGTAAGACCTGCCTAGACCTGGTTTAGTCCTGGTTCAAATCCAATTAGTTTTGGTTTAGACCTGACTTAGTTTGTGAATGAGTCGGCTCTTTTGAACGGTTCCATAACGTGAACAGTTGGAACCGGATCTCATTTTTTAAAAGAGCCAAATCTTTTTCTTTCTTATTGTATGCATTTTTATATTGATTAAAGCAAGGCAAGTTTATTTGTACAGCACAATTGCCCCACAAAGTAATTCAAAGTGCTTTACAGAATAAAAAAGATTTTAAAATAACAATACAAACAAATCAGAACATAAATAATCTTAAATAATCATCATAAAATGAACATTAAAAGAGAAGAGGCAGAATAAAAACCTTTCAGTCATATGTAGCTAAACAAACATTAAAGGAGAAGAGGCAGAATAAAACCCTTTCAGTCACAGCAGCTAAACAGAACAGTTTGGAGCCTGGATTTAAACATTGTCGAAGTTGAGGCCTGTCTCACATCTTCAGGACGACTGTTCCAGGTTTTAGCTGCAGAAAACTGAAACACTGATTCTCCATGTTTGGTCCTGGATTAGTCCTGGTTTTGTCTTGGTTTAGTCCTGGTTTAATCGTGGTTTAGTCCTGGTTTAGTCCTGCTTTAAAAATCGTTTAGTCCTGGTTTAGTCCTGGTTTAGTCCTGGTTTAGTCCTGGTTTAGTCCTGACTCTGGGCACCAGCAGGAGGCCGGTCCCTGAAGTCCTCAGAGTGTGAGATGGTTCATGTGGCTCTCACATGTGGGAGATGTTCTTTGGTGCTGGTCCATGGAGAGACTTGTAACAAGCAGAGCTGCTTTAAAGTCTCTGAGCCACAGGAGCCACAGACCTGAGCCACAGGTGATTAACGCTGAACCAGCACAATAATCAGCACAGCAGCAGAGCAGGTGACATGAGTGAGAGTGGCATCATAATAACAGTTTCTTTTTAAAATTCTTATTGTAGTTTAAAGTTTTCTGCATCATTTCAATGGGTAAAGACTTTCAGTTTGAACAATCTTAAGCAAATCTTAGCTTGTTCTTTTCTCTCTGTGATTAGTTTGTTGTTAAAATGAGTTCTCACATTGGCTTCTGTCATATAAATAAATATAAAAGAGCCTGTCTTTTGAACGGCTCTTTGAACTGAAAAGATCCAAAAGATTCGAATCCCATATAAGAGCCGAAAGTTCCATCACTAGTTCTAGAGGTGGATTTTTTTTTGTTTTTTATTTTCAAACTACAAGTGACAAAAGCTTTGCTTATGTAGCGTATGTTGACAATATCAACTGATCTGAACATTTCTGTTTCTTGATCTTCTCCTAGAAAATACCAGATTTGTCCAAAATAAAACACCAGTACTTGAATAAATAAAGAGATATATTTAATACTGTACTGTGTAACATTTTGGGCAAAGCAATGACATCTCTATGGAGATAAGTACTTTCGGGATATAGTAAGTGTGTCATGATTGAGTGGTTGTTTTGCTTTGACCATTTTATACTGTTGTTGTGTCCTTGGGCAAGACACTTCACCCAGCTGGCCCATAATGAATGTGGCGTGTGAGTGAGTAGTGACACACATTGGGAGCCATATGTAAAGTATAAATCAACCACTTTCGCTGTTCAAAACCCATAGGATTCATTTTAATAGATACTGCAGCACCTCGAACAGCCCCACTGTCTTTACCAGTGGTGGAATGTAACAAAGTAAAAGGAGTAAAGTACGATATCTAAGTACAAATTTTAGGTATCTGTACTTTACTTTTTACTTTTACTTCACTCCATTTGAGAGCAGGTATCTGTACTTACTACTCCACTACATTTTTGAACTGGACTGAAAAGTAAAAGTATTTTTATTATAGTCTAAGACCTGCTGAAAAGCCTGGGGGTTTATTTTTAACGCTTTCATAGTTTGAGCAAAAATATACAAATTCAAACAGCTAAAAAACAAACTGGTTTAATTGTTTGCATTGAACAAAATTCAGCACAAATCTTTATCAAAATCACTACATTTGAAGTTTTATTACATCTCAAAATCTTTAACTTTTGATTCTTTAAGTTCACTTTTAAACAAGTACTTTAATACTTTTACTTGAGTAGATTTTTTCATATGATACTTTTACTTTTACTTTTTTTTTTCCTCCAGTATCTGTACTCTTGCTTAAGTAACAAAACTGAGTACTTGACCTCGGACTGGACTTTACTGAGTACTTGTTGTGGTACTTACTCATGTGGTCATATTGTTTCTCTTTTTAATACAAATCAGGTGCTGAATAAATATGTAGTAAAAGCAGCAAAGTACTATATTTAAGTACAATTTCTAGGTATCTGTACTTTACTTTTTACTTTTGTTTACTTATATTGACAATATGAAATGATTTGAATATTTCTGTTTCTTGCTCTGGTCCTAGAAAATACCAGATTTGTCCATAATTTCCCTCACAGTCGGCGCAGTCAGAATAGTGTTCATTTTTATGTGGGTTAAGTACAACTGTTTTTGTCATTAACCGTGTTTTGTTTTTGTCATTAATTACTCGAAAGACAACACCTAACCAAATTGCAGGTCAGATCTGTGGAGAACGAAGAACGAACGTTTTTCGGGAATAAAAACATCTGTAAATGAATAAAAGCAGCATAGATAAGTTTAGTAATACACCGTGGAACATCCAGGCAAAGCAAAACAGACGTATGGACACAAAAAGCTACATAGTAGGCCTTTAATTCAGGCGATAAATTTCAAACCCACAACAACAACACTGTATAAAATCACTCAATATCTCACTTGTTTGTTGAAATTTGATACGGGAACTTTTAACACAAGATCTCATGACGTCTCTGTCTAAAAACTGTCCGCATCAGAACTGAAATGGGTTATTTTGGATCGACTGGCGCCACTAATGCACTTTAATAATCTGGGGATAAACATTTATACTCACACCTGCTCCTGTTTGTAATGTTTTAAATGTTATGTTCAGTTTGTTTTTTGTTTGTGTTTATCTGTATTTTAAAGTGCTCTCATGTAGAAATAAAGATAAAAGAAATGAAAAAATATATATATGTAAAAATGAAGCATGCCATTAAAAACCTGTTATAACATTTGTGTTTCAGAATGGCCTTTAAAAACATCTGTAACTAATCATATTGTCGTCAGATGTGTCAAAATCAGTAACTAATCCTATTGTCGTCAGATGTGTCAAAAATAGATGATGTTATCACAGTTTTTGCATTTTCAGAATGTGGTTTTTGCAACAGCACACATCCTGTTTCAGCGTTGCAGCACAGGGAGCATTGTTAATTTCGTTGCACTGTTGATATGGCGTAAAGCAGACACACACCCACACACACACACACGTGCATTTAGAAAGAATTTTATCTGAGTAACACTGGACGATGACTTGGACGATGAGCTGCTGTAATCACACTAGAGTTGGAGGACTGAGTAAGTTTTACCAGATTTTTAAGTGTAACGATCGCTAAATAAATGAAAGCATCGCGTAGTCATGTTGTTGCGAAGTCTGTTTTTACCACAGTGGTTTGAATGTTTAGATTCTTGTTTAAGAACCACAGATCTGAGCTGTAACTTGGCCTGGAAGTGTCACCTGCTTGTCTCCATGGAGATAGGTAGTTTAATGCCATACTTTGGAACAATTTATTTTTGGCTTTTGTCGGAGCTCTGTGACCACCAGCTCTTCTTTGGAGTCCTGGTCTTTGCTCGCGGAGTTTCAGTTGCTTTAAATGTTTATGCTTCATTTTGTTGGTAGTTTAGTTTTAGTTTCACGTAAGACGCCTGCCTGTATGTGACTGAACGTGTATAGCTTTATAAAAATATCATTGTGTTCAAGATTTCTACAGAAGCAGAATCCATACTTGTGTTTAAAATGTTCTTTTAAATATTCATTGAGCCGAATGGAAGTATGATTTACTGAAATTGTATATAATTCTTAGTAATTCTTAATGAACAAATATCGTTGACACCAGAAGTTCACATACACTATCTATGTGCTTTATTTTCTCACTGTCTGACATGAAATCAGACTAAACTTTTCCTGTTTTAGGTCAATTAGAATTACCAAAATTATTTCTATTTGCTAAATGCCAGAATAATGAGAGAAGATTTTTTTAGACAATTTTTCATGACTTTCTTCAAAGTCAGAAGTTTACATACATTTGGGAAAACCCAGATGATGGTGTCATGACTTTGGAAGCTTCTGATTGGTTTATTGACAACATTTGAGTTCATTACAGACACATTTGAAGGCACCTGAAACACACTTCTTCTTTGTGTAACATCATGGGAAAGTCAAAAGAAATCAGCCAAGATCTCAGGAAGAGAACTGTGGACCTGCACAAGTCTGGTTCATCCTTGGTGCAGTTTCCAGATGCCTGAAGGTGCCACGTTCATCTGTTCAAACAATTATACACAAGTATAAACACCATGGGAATGTCCAGCCATCATACGACTCAGGAAGGAGACAGGTTCTGTGTCCCAGAGATGAACGTGCTTTGGTCCAAAATGTGCAGCTCAACCCAAGAACAAAAGCAAAAGACCTTATGAAGATGCTGCTGAAGCTGGTGAGAGTGTGTCATTATCCACAGTGAAACGAGGAATGTACTGACATGGGCTGATGGGCCACTCTGCAGGAAGAAGACATTACTCCAAAAGAAACAAAAAAAGCCAGATTACAGTTTGTAAATGCAAAAAAGCAAAGACCTTATTTTTTGGAGACATGTCCTGTGGTCTGACAAAACTAAAATTGAACTGTTTATAATGAGATTCATAACGAGCATCGTTACGTTTATAGGAAAAAGGGGGAAACTTGCAAACCTGAGAACATCATCCCAACTGTGACATACGGGGGAGGCAGCATCATGTTGTGGGCTTGTTTTGCTGCAGGAGGGACTGGTGCACTTCACAAAATAGACAGCATCATGAGGAAAGAACATTATGTGGAGATAGCAACATCTCAAGACATCAGCCAGGAGGTTAAAGCCTGGGCACAAATGGGTTTTCAAATGGACAATGATGGGCCAAAATTCCTGCCAACTATTATAAGAAACTTGTGGAAGGATATAACCAAAACATTTGACCCGAGTCATACAGTTTAAAGGAAATGGTACCAAATACTAATGAAATGTATGTAAACTTCTGACTTTGAAGAAAGTCATGAACAATTGTCTAAAAAAATCCTTCTCTCATTATTCTGGCATTTAACAAATAGAAATAATTTTGGTGATCCTAAATGACTTAGAACAGGAAAAGTTTAGTCTGATTTCATGCCAGACAGTGAGGAAAATAAGTGCATGTGTCTTTTTGTATAGTGTTTGTAAACTTCTGGTTTCAGCTGTAGTTTATTAAGGATAATCCAGGTTTAGTCACCACTTCATTAACCATGAGCCTGACTTCTAAGAGTCACCCCTTCATTAAGTAGTTGCTAAGTCTGAATCAGTCTTAATGTTCATCATGACTTAAGGCTTTGTTCTTTACTAAGGCTAATAATGTGCAGTTATTGGGATGGTAAATATATATTTTTTGAATCATATTAATATGTTAAATATAATCCGTACAAATGTGTATTAAGAAAAAAATAACTTTTTTTTTTTTTCAATTTTACTGATTTGCATATTCTTCTCAGAAGTGTATTACAAAACCATCACATCACCACAGTTATCACCTCTGTGTCAACACATCCGGTGTGACCTGGGTCAAAGATGTGCACTATGTAATTATATTGTATGTATGTAAATGTATTGTCTGGAATCTTCCATAGTATGGCATTAATCTTATTCAGTTCAATTCTATTTTATTTACATAGCACATTTTAAAAAAACTTCAGCTGCCCAAATTGCTTCACATAAAAGTCAACAAAAAACAAATATACAGATCACACGATACACAGGAAAAGAACAATAAAACACAAATATATCCCGTCTAGCTAGTGTTAAATACCAGGGAGAAGAGGTGGGTTTTCAGTCTAGTCTTAAACTGCGTTAAAGACTGAGAGGATCTGACAGGCAGAGGGCGCTGTTCCATAGTCTGGCTCTGTCACAGAAAAGGCTCTGTCACCTCTGGTCTTGAGCTTTGGGCACAGCAGCAGGAGCTGGTCAGCTGACCTCTGACCTCAGGGCTCTGGGCGGAGTCTAGGGCTGCAGTAACTCCCTCAGATAAAGAGGAGCCATAGAGTGACACGTTTAAAGAGGATCCATAGAGTGACACATTTAAAGAGGATCCATAGAGTGACACATTTAAACACAATAACATTTTGAATTGACCTGACATGAAACAGCAGGCAGTGCTGCACAGACCTGACGTGTCTCGTCTCTTAGTTTGTGTCAGCAGACGAGCTGCAGTGTTCTGGACGTTCTGTAAGTGCTGCAGGGAGCCCTGGTCCAGCTCCACATACAAACTACTACAATAATCCAGACGCCACATTACAAATGCATAGATTTCTTTTTCAAAATCAGCCCGTGGTAGAGCTTTACTTTGCTAAAGAGCTTCAACTGAAAGCTCATGTGTTTGTCCATCTATCCATCTTGCATTTATTAAATTGCTGGTGTTTTTATTGATCAAAAAACACTTGAAAACCAAATATTCAAATTTTCTTATTTTATTAAATTGCTGGTGTTTTTATTGATTGTGTTTTATTTATTTATCTGACCTGTAACTTGGCCTAGAGGTGTCAGCTGCTTGTCTCCATGGAGATAGGTAGTTTAATGCCATACTCTCTGTGGAGACAAGCAGGTGGTTAAACATGTGGACTTTCAGTTTAAGGTAACAGCTCAGTGTAAGTTTCAGCAGAATATATGTTTTATCTTTTTGTTTTAGATTTGCCGTTTCTTGAGGCGTTATGTAAGTACCCCCTGGTCATCTTTGGAGTCCTGGTCTCTGTTCTCGGAGTTTCAGTCATTTTAAACATTTGCTTCTGTGCAGCAAAATACACAGGTATCACCATCTTTCTTTTAGACTATCATTTCTATCTTTTTTTTTTTTTGCTTGTGAATTCATGTATTAATTCATTAATTAATAATTTTTTATAACCCATTTAGGCAAAAGAACCAGCAAAAAATCTAAAAGAAGGTATGAACTTTGAGCAGAGAAAATAAAGTTGAAGAGAAATATAACAATATAATAAGATGTTTGTTGCTGTTGTTTGAAGTCAAATGCAGAAGCAGATGGAGGAGAACCCCATCTATGGAAACCTGACACTGGAAAGCACCCAGACAGGTAAGGATCCTGTCTTAAAGCAGAACTACATACTTTTCAGAGCTTTTAATCATGTTATAGTTGTTTCCTTCTCATTTACCCTCTCAAAGTGTTTTTTGAAGTGATTCGTGCATGTTTGAGTCATCTTTAATCACTTATTCTCAAGGCGACATGTTGCCGATCAACTCCCATTTTCACCACCACCGGCTCACGGGCGCTGTGACGTACGCATTTCGTTCTCCAATTTTATTTTCTTAATCAATGCTACAAATAGAATTCGCCGGCGCTGCATAGTCATGTTCATAGAAATGAAAAAAATCCACATCTTGCCGGTTTGCCACTTGTCACCATGGAAATGTTTCACAATATGTTACTCAATCTATTGCATTTATTAAAAAACTAAACTTGAAAAACATGCATCTTTACTGTGAGCGGGCTCACGTCTTCACAGATCTGACTTGTAACTTGTCATGGTAGCGTCACCTTCTTGTCTCCATGGAGATAGATAAGTTCGATGTCATATTGTGGACATTTCAGACTAAACATTAACATCTCCACGGAGACAAGGCCATTCAGAAAAATTATCAAAATGCACTTGATACATGGATGTATTTGTTTTTCTCTGTTAATTTATGTTAAACAGGGCAAGAAAAAAGTGTAAAGATATAAAAAATCATAATGAACCACATGTTGAATTTTAAAACAGAAACAGATGACCTTTGCGGAACAAAAACCACACGATGTTCCAAAGAACATCCTAAATGCATCAGAAAAATGTTGAAATGACACAGTTTGGTTTAAAATAAAGATTTGTGCTTTGAATTTGACCTCACTTCCTACAGTGAACAGTTTAGAGCAGCTCTGCAGTGCACTGTCTGCAGGGCGAACGCTCCGTGTGCAGAGAGGTAACACTTCAACCAAAAACAAGAACCATTCAGTTTATGTCGTCTCTTTTTGTCCTATTTATTCAGCGTGAGTAGGTCACACTGTTTTCATTTGTTTTTATCTAGTTTGTGACATACAGCAGGCACAGGGCAGGAAAATAAATAAATACAATATACAATACCATCCAATACAATGCATATAACACCGCAACAAAGTGTGTGCGTGTGTGTGTTTTTAAATATGTGTGTGCTGTGTCAGAATGTGCGGTTTCAGTGACAGAAAATGTCGATAACTAGTTTATGATTCAGCAGAAATGCAGAAGTTCAAGAGTAGATAGTTTAACATGAAGGGAGATTCTGGAGGAATAAACTCAACCATGACATATATGAGAATAACACAACAATAATGATATATTTAAGAACTACATTATTATTATTATTATTATTACT
>KN476982.1:13085-31197 GCA_000787095.1 Periophthalmodon schlosseri | reverse complement strand
CAACCCCCTAGCCTACAAGCGTTACATTTGGATAAATGATCAAATAGGAAAAACTATTTGTGATAAAGGACAGAAAAAAAGCATGATAAAGTAAATGACAACAACTGTGGAAGATACAACAAGCAATTAGGGGAGAAAGACTATCAACAGTTGCAGATAAATAAAATAAAACTGAAGGTATAGTATGTAACTTTTCTGATGGAGGGTCTGCCACCTTATGTTATCATTAGGTGTTAAAGTTTTGCCTGGACTGTTCTGCAGCATGGCATTAATCTTAAGAAAGTGATGTCTCCATCCCACATCACAGGTTAGGCAAAGCTAAGTGTTCATGGACACAGGAATGGACGCAGGCAGGTGGCAGACCTCTCACAAGAAAAGTTACATAGTGCACCATTAAGGTATACTTAAGGTACCAATACCTTCAATGTTTTGAGAACGTATTGATGGAACATCTTAACCAGGCATACATATCATAAATCATATTTAACAACAAATATAAACCAGCTGAGTTACAGACATGTATAGTGACTCTGTTACTCTGTATTTATTTTGACCATTGAATCAAGCTGATTTTGTAAAGACAAAAATTATTATTATTTTTTTTTTTCAGATTACAATTATGGAGAAGTAAGGGCACTGCCAATCAGAGTTCGATAGCTGCTATGCTAAAGATTAAATAAAACTTCTCGTCCTGATTGGGCATTTTATTACAAATGAATGTGACCAAATTAAATGAAAGTAGTATCACTATTGCTTTCATTTTGTTACAAGGACACCACTTTATTCAGGCAAAAAGAGAACAACCAAAAAGGAGAAAGTGGATTCAATTAAACTCAAGTTTTGTTTTATGCAATACAGGGAAAAGGGGTAGACTGAGGAAACAGGGACAAGAGGGACGAAGGATGCAGTGACTTTTTGCAAAGACAAGGATTACCATAATAATGATAGAAAGATTTTTGTTATAAGACTTCAAATTGTGTCTTGACAAAAACACAAATTAAAAGTGGATCCCTTGTAGAAATGCACTCAATTAAAACTCGAACATGTTGAAAGGAGAAAATGTTCCCTTTTAAACTGCAACTAAACAGGAATCAAAAGAGAAGGTGCAAAGTCAAGAGAAGTATCAGAGAGAAAAACTGAAGAAAAATTGACAGCAATTGAAAAGTCATATAGGAACTTGTACAACTTAAGGTGGACTAGATTTTCTGGAACGTTTACTGCAGGGAGTGGAGAACAAAGAACATATGCTATTGTTATTCAAAAACTATTCAGAGTTAGATTTGGCCTAAATATCACCTTGACCTCAAGGAAAAGAATAAAGTAATGAACAGGTATGCACCAACATTACCCCTGTAATTAATAGAATGCATGTTACAATGAATTAGGAGTGGTGATATTCAAAACAAGGGGCACTCACTGATATGAGAGATCCTACGCAACTCAAGTACATCTTTAATTTAAAACAAATGTATTCTCATTTGTCCTCCATAGGCTCAATAGAACCACTTTAGTCATGGTTTCCATCTAGTTTGGACCTGTCTTAAATATGTTGTTAAGGTCTGTGTAATCCTTCATCCATCGTCCAGGTCTGAGCCATAGTAAAAGCCAAAGTTGAATCTGTTATCTGGACATGAAGTTGTAGGAGTGAATTTCAACTCCTACAACTTCGTGTCCAGTTGACAGATTCAACTTAGGCTTTTACTATGTTGTTAAGGACCACTTAAGAATCCATCTCTATGCTGGATGATGCTACAATTAAGATCCAAAATGTTATACAAAAGCTTGCACTGACAGACAGGTTGACACTTACTTTGCGTGAAGCAGGGGGTCGAAAGGTGGATGCTGTGCGCCGTACACATGCTGGATGCTGAAAAAACAAAATCAGATAATGTTAATGAATGAGTCCTGTCAAGCTAGCACAGCCAGGTTCCTGATTTCCCCAAACTCCAACTCGTTATTACAGGAGTAGTTTATAATAGAGACTAAGAGTGGTTGCAAAGCCAGCGAAATGCTTTTTTTTTAATCATCTACATACTTTCTTAACCAAAATTCATATTACGACAGTCGGCAGGGTAAAAATTATCAACAATTAGCCACTGTTAGCAAATTAGCCCTGAACCACCTATGTGCAGCAAGGGATAAACAAGGGGTATTCAATTGATTAGCGTGTTGAAATAAAGGGTGAAATCGGCAGAGTTAATACGGTGAGACAGATTTAGTTAATTTGCTTTAATACATAAACCACAAGGCGTTTTGAGTGCAGCTAGCCGTGCTAAGTTAGCCTTGATCAGAGAACACGTCACTCACCTGCCAGGAACCTTCGCCGTGTTTCGCTTCCAAAACTTATTCCCGTCATTCGACATTTTTCCTCTGCTATCCCACACGTCATAAAATGAAGCACCGGAGCGCTGTCGTTTTCAATACAGCCCGATTTTGAGTTTATTTGAACAGATTCCCTCCTCCAAAACTCAGAAAGCTGCCATGTTGGTGCTGCCAGATCCGTGAGCAAGCGTGGCTGCGATTGGCTACAATAAGAGTTCCTCCGTGTGGACCAATCAGAAGTGAGATTTGAAGTGAGGCGTCTGGAGGGGCGCTGACGTCGTTGCCTGCGGTGTCTGCTGCTGTGTTGACAGAAAAGTGTCAATCAAACAAGAGCCCACCAGCAGCATCAGCACCAAGGTACCAGGAAACCACATAACATTTTATAGGGTCCCTGCCACAAGTGTGTTTAATAGATCGTGCATTTTATCATCGGAATTATTTATTCCTAAATCTTAAAACCATTTTGATTGGATAAGTAGGACACTAACTTTTAAGAAGTACAAACCTTTTCAGTTTGTCATGCATGTGTGTGGAGATTTATCCATAGACCTATGTGTACACACAGACACTGCAGTACACCTAGAAGTCAGTGAAATAAATAAGACTTTACGCAATTGCTCAGACGTTTGTTGGCCAAGAAAGAGCCCGCAAAAACCTTGACAGATGTCTCACTCTGATGAGAATCTGAGACTTTCTGTTTATTATTATAAGTGGTGTCTATGGGTAAGATACAAAATGCAAAGTTGGCTTGGCTAGATTTAGATTATGAATATAGCAATGGTTTGGGAACAAGATGCAAACTCGACCTGGCTCCAAATTCATTTAAAAGTGCTGTTTATTGAAGTGAGTCGAAGGTAAAAAATAATAGGATTCACTTTTATTTGTCCCCTTGATCATGTTTGTACATTTTGTGGTTTTCCTCAGAATATACTTTGATGGTCGTACACATTATAAAAATAATCTATTTGTGCACAGTGAGTGAGCCGTCTGTTGCATAAAAGATCTTTGCTCTTAGCACTCGCGCTGCAAGTGCGTTTCTCATTCCACTGGGGAAAACGCGCTCCTACATGCGGCCGATCACAAAGTTGAGATGAAGACGACCAAGAGGCTGACAAGCATTGAGATGCCCTCAGAGTGACCCCTTGGAGCAACAGACACCATGGACAAACAGCACAGGTTACTTTCAATGCGTCTTTTCCTCAAACAAGCCGAGGTAGAAGTTGTACTGAACCGCGTCGTACTGTCATGGAGGGAAATTCAGAAAAACACAAAACAAGACTCTGACATCAGCTGCCCAGTAGATACAAGTGAGTATGAAACAGTTTGTATTTTCGTGATATAACTTGTTCTTTATTTTTATGTCTGACTTATCTCAGACTCTCAGACTACTGTGTCTGAGACACAGTAGCCTGAGAGTCTGAGATAAGTCAGACAGGCTATGTGTTTTTCAGTCTGTGGTTTGGGGGCTGTTGTGGCTTGTCTGTCACTTGCTAATTTTGTTGTCTCAAAGTCCTGATGTAATATTCTGTATTCTATACAATCCAGGGTTTGATAAATGAATCAATGAGTCAAATTATAATATAAAAAGTTCTTGCCCTATGAGTGTACTGTATGTTGTCATTGTACTACTACTGTTAAACCTTACCTGTAATGGTCTGTGTCTGTTCTGAGCAGTGTGTGAAAATGGTTGTCTTCACCTCTGTGATTCTTATGTGGGTCATGCATGTGCTGAGGGGCTAGTGCTGTTGTGGTCTGTGTTGTGTAAAATTGTTGGTGATGGTTGTTCACTTTCTTCATGTCAGTATAGTTATGTGTCACTAGTAGCTAAATCCAATATATTTTAATAGTATTATGTAATTTAAGGATTTTATGAGCAACTGTGATTATGCGTGTGATAAACTTTGGTCTATTACGTATTTGCATAATTATTATATATTTATAATAGATTATATTATAATAGGCAAGGCATGTTTATTTGTATAGCACAATTCGTACACAAAGTAATTCAAAGTGCTTTACAGAATAAGAAAGACATTAAAATCACAATACAACAAATCAAAGCATAAATAATCATAAATAATCATCATAAAATTAAAATTAAAAGAGAAGAGTGAAGAATAAAAACCTTTCAGTCATATGCACAGCTAAACAGAACTGTTTTGAGCCTGGATTTAAACATTGTCAGAGTAGAGGCCTGTTTCACATCTTCAGAAAGACTGTTCCAGGTTTTAGCTGCATAAAACTGAAACGTTGATTCCCCATGTTTAGTCCTGACTCTGGGCACCAGCAGGAGACCGGTCCCTGAAGTCCTCAGAGCGTGAGATGGTTCATATGGCACTAACATGTCGGAGATGTATTTTAGTGCTAGGCCATGGAGAGACTTGTTCACAAGCAGAGCTGCTTTAAAGTCTATTCTCTGAGCCACAGGAAGCCAGTGCAGAGACTTGAGCACAGGACTTATGTGCTCGTACTTCCTAGTTCTAGTCAGGACCCAAGCAGCAGAGTTACAACTAGCAACTAGTATTTCACTAAACACCATAAAATGGGCTTATTAAAAGTTTACAGAATTTATTTATACAGTTTAGAGAAATTATGTATCTATGTGTTATTTCAGCCATAATTACCAGGTGTGACCAGTGCAGCCGTGAAATGATAAACTCACTTGTTGATGTAATAGGAGAAACTTTGCCCTCTCTTTTGGCAACAATGGTCACCGGATCCCAAAGTCCATGTAACCCCTGAGGGCTAACTGTTTGTTCATGAAGATAGAGTTCTCGCTCCGCAATTACTATCCCGTATTGAGAGCAGTTTCATTACAGCCAGCACTGCACACTTGGCTTTAAACTCAGCCATTGACCTTCTTCAAAGTGGTATCAGGCGCCCTATAATAACCCACCATAAAGACTTCCATTTATTGAGTCAATGTTCAACACAGTCCTCTGAGATTCCCTCTTTGTGACGGTCATAATGGTAATAGCTGGGTGTTTGACTGTAAGGTATAGGTGCTTTTGAGACTTGCTTGTGATAAATATCTATTGAGTTTCATAATAATGTGATATGCGTGTTGTAATTACTTTATATGAATACGTAATAGTTCGGTATAGTTGGGTTGACTGCTGAATTACAAAACCTGCGAATTAACCACGTGATGTGAATGTTGGAGTGATTCAAGGGGTGTGTCTAGCCCCAAAGTAAAGCACTGTCTTGCTGTATGTGGCCCCAATGTGGAACTGGCTTGTTTTTGGCCACGGAACAGGATTTGCTAGTTGTAACTACAAATTAAAATTCCATGTAGATCAAAAGATTTGTTTTACCTTGACCACTAAAAATATACATTTGTAAATACTTCACAAGGATATGCATATAAAAACAACACTTATATATTAAATTAATTAATATATTGTGTACTTATGTTTCACCAAGTTGGTTTGATCACTGTATGCATGAATATATAAGAGGTATAAACAGGGAAACAGAAAAAGCAATGGTTAGAAAATAGCTCGTTATTGTTTTAGGCATGTTTGCCATTATTACACCCAAGTCTTTTAACAGAGAGGCAGTGTCTATCTCATATACTACCCTGCTCCAAATGTGACTTTATGTTATCACCTGCCATTTGAGTGGAGTAGGTGAAATCATAGCATGTCATTCATAAAAGCAGAAAGCTAACAAACAAGACTTTTTATTTGATAAACACACTCATCCCTTGCCCTTCCCATACAGATGCTGACAAGGAAAGTACATTTGTCAGTGGGTGTAGACTGTGAGCAAGCCAAAGACACAATCCTGCCATGTATTCAAAACAGACATTCATTATTCTAAATCAAGGTGTAACTTTATTTTCCCAGGAAACATTTATCTTGTGCGCACAGTGCCGAAGGTCCCAATTACTTTCAGCAAACACCAGGACAGCCAGGTCAGGTCTTATCACAATTTTCTGAGAGCCGAGATCACAATTTATCAAAACCAGTTTAAAAACTAGTAATAAAAGCGTAAAAAAAAGGCCTTGAATGAGTGAAGTAGCCTAAATGTAACAAAGCCAGGCCTTCTACTTTAAATGTTATTCATTACCTACCACTGGCCACTCATACGCAAAACTGAATAAATCATGTTAGTAGAGAGCTCCATTCATGTGCTTATCCAGTCAAACTTCCTCAAGCCTTCCAAGCCCTCATATCTCTGTGGGCCAGGGGATATACTTTTCCATATGCTGAAGCTGCATCAATATCCACCTCCGAGATTCACTGGGAGAGATACATGCAGTTTGAAAATGAGCCTTACCACAGACTTGGCAGTATAGATTATGTGACGTTATTATGGAGGATCACTACTCTAGCATCGTATATTTTGATCAGACAACTTGTATACACTGTAAATAATGGACAGTTTAATAAAAAATAATGGTTTATTCAGTTCATTTTTGAGACAGCAAATAACATAACAACTGAATATTCGAAATAATCTCCCCTCTTTCTATTTTGCTGTATTATATAACCTTAACATCTTATTAAACCATAACATCTTCTTCTCTCTTGTCCATATTTTTATTGTTTTCCCAAGCATATGTCTAACAAACACTGTGTCCAATGGCAGGTCTCATTTGACAATTCACCTTTGTGTGTTCAACTGTAGAGGCTGATCTTTGTAATCTAAAGTCCTGTGCACACATAACTTTGTATACACAGCAAGCAATAGAGAGAGGCAGAGGCATGAACCAAAATAAACACCCCTAAAAGGACACAGGGAAATTGGTTGGACTGTGCAGGTTGGTGAAGTGTTATTGGCAGCAGGGCAGGCTCTCTCATCACATCGATTGCATTTATTTACCTGTGTCTGGGCTCAATAGAAATAAAGAGTGGGACCTCTAAAGCTAATTAAACAATCAATCAGGGTCTTGGATGATGACTTAAGTGAGTGACTGATGCAGAACCATCCCCATGATGTCAATAGTAGCTCTCTTAAAGGGGTAATGTGTGGGGTATATTGTGTTGACCTTACTGGCCTTGTGAATGGTTAATGTGTTTTTCCAGATGACCAGTTAATGCATGAACCACTGCGCTCTTGTTATGTCAATAATGTGCTGCATATGTATGATTAGTATAAAATAAAGTTTAATAAATGAACACCTTACATATACCATTCTAGTTTGACGATTATTAAAGTGACACAATTGTTTAGCCTACCCTGGCACTTTTCCAGCTTTTACTTTACATAATCCCCAACCAGACAATGTAGCATGCTGCATGCTAAAGACAACTCATCATGTGATCAGCAGAGAGCAAATGCCTGTAATTGTTTATTTGTACAGTATCCAATTCAAATGTTGACATGGCTAACATGTTGTAACCCCAATATTGTTCTGCCAAACCACAGTTATAGAATCCCTGCATGTCTAAACAAATGTTATAATGAAAAAACTTTCACTTCATAGTTGTGACATTTGCAGAACAGAACAGAAGGAAACTTTCTTTGTCCAAAACATAGTAACATAATAGTTGGTTATATGACTTTACTATCAGCCAGTTAGTTAATTATTTCTCCTCAGTAGGTCTAATCATGGGTATATTAAAAGTAATCCATGTTCCAGTCCATCAGATAATCTTCTGTACATGTGCCATATTGACTTAGTAGTTACAATGTTTTGCCTCACACCTCAGTTATTTTACTAAAGCTTACCGTTAAAATACCATCTTCAATATTCATGCATATAGCTTGTGTTTTCTTGTTTGGGTGCTTTTCAAGACATAGTTTTATAACTCAAAGATGCTGCCACATCTTATCAGCTGTCACACTTGTGCTCGCACTGCACTCTGTATGCACCACATGAAGAAGCAGGAATTAAAACGGAAAGAAATGTTGTTGTAAGAAGCCGGGAGTGTAAGCGTTTTCCTTCAGCTAGTGCTGGCTTGTCATCCTAACTCCAAAGCGCGTACCGCCAACAGCTCTGTGACAATAGAGGGATTACTGTGATCCACTGTGTACAGGGAGGGGCGTGGCGACAACAGCAGAATATGAATATGGTGACAGCTAGTTGTTGTCAGAGGACTAAAATGAGGTGAGACCAGTGCAGCGCTGTCATAAGAAACCTATATGGAAACAAAACAAAGCATCTCTGGCGTACAAGTTTGGATACAAGTTTTAGACAGGTGTAAAAGTAATGTGAACTGATTTGGTAAATACACTCATTGAATTTTTATCCTTTACCTTGGGTCTGCGTCATGGGGGCAGTCAGGGCGACCACCTGTGCCTCTTTTGGTTGACCTGCACAGCCATTTAGGCCCTTGTCCCTCATCCTACTTATTTAGAGAATGTCCCACGCCATTGTTGCTTTTTTATGTTATCACATGTATTGTGTAAGGTGAAATTTTCAAAACATGATCAGTCTTTTTGGGTGTACTGGCTTTCAGAGTTGCAATATACCTGTTGGTATTGGTACCTCTTTGCCGTACCAATCTCTCTGTGTGTTACGACTGCTAAAAACCGAAAATCATATAGTGTTATCTAACAGCTTAAATGTCCCAAGTTCGCTCTTCCATATCCCACGACATTCAGCAGTGACCTTTAATAGACCATTCTTGAGGTTTTAAGGCTCAGTGGATGACAACTAAGCTACAAGATCATCAAGTGCAAAGTAGTGTAGGTCAGATGAGTGCAGACATCGAAACTATAGCTTGCAGTCTCCAATTCCGGCTGTTGACATAATTGGGTTGGGTTATTGCTGAGTAAAAAAGCTCATCAAGGGTGTGTAGAGGAATTTAAAAACGTTAACTGAAGTATCCAGTATTTTTAGTTAGGTCCTGTTTGGTGGGATGCCACAATGGTTCACCATATGAGTACTAAAATAACATACATGTGATATGTGATTTTGATATAGTGATTCAGTTAATGTCACTTCCCTGCTGTTAATGTCACTTCCCTGCTGTAAATCCAATGCTACTGACATACATTTGCATGCACTTTTTGTTTCGTTTACATGGGACAATAGACTAATGATAGACAATAGACTAATGTTTAACTACGGGCCTCAAAAACCATGACATGCTTGAAGTCATGCATGAATTTCCTACTTCCCTAAATGCAAAGCTACATTTTCTATTAGATTTTTGGTCTACATGACCTTATGGTTTTTCTCAAACATAAATCTTTTCTGAAAGTAAATAAAATGTTGTGAAGGCAACATTATCTTTATTATGAATGACCAATTCTTATTCAAAAAATTGTCATGCAAACACAAACAACATATACATTTTCTCTTATGCTTAGCAGAGTTTAATCTATTATATACTATACCTCATTTGTTTACATTGATTATAGACATTACAAACAAACTTTAGATTGTTACAGTATCTGTAGTGAGGTGGAAGCACCAGCACATAAATAACAGCAATGACTCAGAGGAGAAACATTTGGCAGTTACATAAGAAAAATACGTAAGTACTTACACTGAGGCACTTTTCCTAAACTCAAGCAGCTGTACTGTCCTGTGCATCAGATTAAAGACTTTAGCCCTGTGACCTGGGATTTATTACTTCCTCCAGTGTCGCCCCCACCTTGTGCATTCAGGACAGATCCCATTTAAATGAATGACACACATTGCCGTATGTGATTTAGATTGGGAAAAGTATGGGCAGAATGAAGTTGCACATATTTAAAGTGAGCAAAAATGTGTCAAAATGTGTCCAATAAAGCATCCACTGTACAGTGTGATATTTGGAAATTTGTTTTCACTTTTAAATATGTAATTTGGGTAAGATTCAAAAGTAGCCTACGAATTTGAATAATGACATTTAGCTATATTCATCCAGCAAGTCGCATGCATCTCAGACTCAGTACACTGATTTGTGTAGATGTGGTTTTTATTTTATATGTGCTCTCTCCACACTCTGCAAAAGCGAAACTTAATATTATTAGAATTTATAATACAATACTATAGATACTATACTTCAGACAATGAAGTGTTTGGTGTATGTGTGAGCCTGTTCATAGATTCCCTATGGCTACAGTAAACATTGCACAAGAATCGTGTTTCATTCAAACCTACTTCTGTTGATATTCTATTACATTCCGCAGAGCATTACGTCATATGTGAGCTCCTGTGTGGCACAATTATGCACGGTCAGTGCATTTTGTTATTATTATTATTATTATTTTTTTATTTTATTTTTTTTTATTTCTACTGATGTAACATTTACTCAGCGTGGGAACTTCTGCAGCTTGGCTGTAAAAAAACAAAACATTCCGGGTATTGTGACTTCAACACAACAATTAGTCTCACTTTAGACTTCAGTTCTAAGTAAGAATCATGTAGAAATATAACCCTCATTGATATAGTTGCATGCAATTTCTTGGAGTCGAAAAGCTCATAAAACACCACACCCTTCTCTGTTAGTGTTATTAACAGGCCCAAGGTCACACCAGTATGAATATGAACCTGATTTACCACTGTAAGCAGAGGAAAGGACTATTGTGGAAACATGATACATTCCACGAAAGGAAAATGATGAATTGCCACCCACATAAACATTTCCATCATTAATTATAATTTAAGGATGTTTTCTGGTACAATTGTTTTGTTCTGAAGTTGTAGCCAAATTATTTTCACTTAAACATGCATTGCAAACAGACCTTGTATGACAATGTTTTATTGGTGAATATTTTGCTAATTCCCTGGGTCATTATAAACTGATTGCAGATTAAATCTTCTGCTGAGTTTGATTTGTATGGTAAAAATGTGTGTATTTCAGTTACAAAAAAAAGTTATTCAAAAGAGTGTCCCATGGCACATGCGTTCAACTTTCACTTTTCACCTCTGTGGCAAAGTAAATATTCAGACACCTCTCTCCTCTCTGCAGCACAGGTTGCATTCAAAATGGGGGCATGTTCTTATAAAGCCTTGGGTTTCTGCAAATAGCAAACCTCCTGCATTATACTCTGAGCCTGTGGTATGAATAGGAGGTGCACTGTGGACGAATGTCGGTGCTCAGACTCTTCTCAAGCACAAAGAAAAGAGGGGATCCAGCTTGTACTGGCCAGAGGGCTTAGCTTGTAGTTTGGGACTGCACTGTGCTAGGATAGAGGTGCGTTGTAGATTACAGTGTGAATGTTGTCTGAGTGTCTAAATGTTGAGAGTTTGTGCTTGGGCCTCGTCAGACTGACAAAGAGGCCACACCAGAAACAACTGTAACAAGATTGGTTTAATGAGAGACAGACAAGATTTTTACATAATTGATCATTCATGAATTGAACTGCTCAGTTTGCAATTTTGGACTTTTTATTTCATTCTAAATATTGTTTTTTGCTGTCATTGTTACACTTCAGCTTCTCAAAACCCTTCAACCCTTTTTTGTCAAACCCAAATGTATATTGGAAAATGTATATTCATGATGAGTGCATGAGTGTCTTGTGTTAATTTAATCTTGTGAGATCTTGTCCCTTGCCTAATGACTATGTATTTAATCAGACTGTCTTGATACATAGGCTTATGTTGCAACTGACTGTAATGTTCACCATTATCAGCATGTATCCCGCTACTCGCCATAATCTAATCTTTTGTGCATGAAATCACTTTGACATTGCTCTAGTTCTTCTAATTGATCTGTAACAAGTGATTAAAAGAAAATGGGATTTATGGAATCAGATTCAACTGACAAGTGATTATTGCAGATAAATGACTCTGTTCTTCTATAGATTCTGTTTGCATCGTTTACTTGTTGATATAGAAATAGCAAAATATGTTAGCCTTGTTGTTTATGACTTTTGTACACTGCAGTAAATGTGCTTTTCTTTTGTAAATGCTTTGAAAACACGCATTGCCATAGAAAATGTTCACCTGGTGCGGCTCATGCTGTAATCTCTCTATCTATTACACTAAAGAGTTGTGGATTACTGACAACAAAGGAGTCATTTAAAGCAAAAAGAGTTATTTCTGTATCTTGCAGTTTAAGCATTGTGTTTAAATTTAGTTCTACTATTACCTCAGGCGGTCTGTAGTCATTTATTTAGCAAAGGCAACTCTTATTTGACTTCTCACTGTTGACATTTGAAACTTGTATGATGACTCAGCGTTCAGTTCAAAGCTGTCTCTGGACCAGTCACTTGACCCAG
Source organism: Periophthalmodon schlosseri (assembly GCA_000787095.1). Lineage (NCBI taxonomy): Eukaryota > Metazoa > Chordata > Actinopteri > Gobiiformes > Gobiidae > Periophthalmodon > Periophthalmodon schlosseri. The sequence goes on along the minus strand of KN476982.1, from coordinate 18,771 downwards.
TTTAATTCCAGCGGTTTATAACTAGTTGGTTGTTCACTGTTCTGACCCTCACAATAAACCCCACTTGACCAGTTCCCCTCATGCACAAAACTCTCTCTCACACAAACCCTTTCATCCGAGCCCTGCGTTCAGCTCGTGGCCTAAATACTTTTCCCATGGGAACATCAGAACAAGGAGAAACTGATTCTTCCCAAACCAACTCCATGTCTCCTGGGATGTGTCTGTGTTTTCCTCCCATTGACTCTTGTGTCTGGGAAATCAATAGAGCATTCTACAGGGACCAGGTTTATAGACTCTTGCGACTATATTTGTTCATTTAACCATTTATTCACTGTACATGCATGTTAGGTACACTTAGCTATGTTAGGTACACGTTAAGCCCTAGTTTAATTGTGTTTTGTTCCAGATTTTGTTTTTATTTTATTTATTGTATTTTCTGCAAAGATAATGTTTGATATTTAGGAACATTTTGTTGATTGTGATCATAGAGTGTGACGTCACCCATAGCGTTCGGCGCCAGTCAAATGAAGCTCATCGAGGCTAGAGCAGTTATAGGGGCAAATTTGGAGCCAAGTTGCATATTAGGAATAATAGGAGTATCATAGCAACCCAAGAGCCAATCCGAAGCAGGGCTGATGAAGGTAACGCCCCTTTCCACCCGCATCGCTGGTTTAGCAGGGTGCGGGCGTTTAGCAAACGCTGTCAATCAAATCTGTTGCTAACACTAGCGGGAGCGACCTCGGGGAAAGAAGGCGCCTGATTTGTCTATTATTAATGTTCATATCTTGAGTTACGGACACAATAGTGAAGTAAAAGGATCATGTAGAGTTAATACAAACGGTTTAAGACCAAAATGATGAGGCTCACTGTAGCAGTTACAGAGAGAGGGGTGACAATTTTTCAAGTCGATAGAGCCAGAAGTGCGCCCATGAGCACTTCCCATTTGGAACTAGCATATTAGCTATGTCCATTTATATATTTACGATCTATGATTGTGCTGCATACACCCGAAACAGGTTTGCTATTGTTGCAGGTGCCACAGGGGGCTGGCTGTGGCTCTAATCTAGTGCATACCGTCATTGTGTCATTGCAAGACACTTCACCCACCTTGCCTGCTATGAATGTGGTGTATGAGTGAGTGATGGTGGTAGTCGGAGGGGCAGATGATGCAAATTAGCAGCTTTGCTTCCATCAGTCTACCCCAGGGCAGCTGTGGATAAATATTTGCAATGTAAACCTCTTGGATGTCTTAAAAGGTGTTTTTTTTTTTTTTTAATCCAGTGCATTATTGTTATTTTTAAGTGTTTCTTTCATAGAGTTTGTTAATGTAATGTTCAAACTTTTTGCTTAGATATAGATGGTTTTTACATTTAGCAAACAGTCGGACACTTGAACAGTTATCTGGCCATATTATTTATTTTGCTCTCGACTGAAATATGAATTCTCTTCTGCTTCTCCAGCAGTGAGCCAGGTGGTCCAGGTGAGTGAGATAGTATCTGTCCAGAAGACGGAAGAGGGACATCTACAGTCCAGCAGGAGGAAGAGCAGCGCCAAGCAACCCAACCAGCTGTTCACTAACGCCTTCACAGGTACTGCAATGTATCATAGTAAGAAACGCTTACAAAACTACAAAAACACATGATTAGGTACTGCGATTACACTGACTGATTACTTTGAAGTCTGATCTGCACCAAAACGTTACCACTTAAAATTGAATTCACACTATGTAATAAAAATATATTTTCTTTTACTTTGTCTTTCCCTTTCTGGATCAGCAGAGCAAATCACTTTATGTACACAGTGACAGATATTGATGGTATTTCACATCAGACATTCTTGCTGACAAAACGTTTTCTACTCTTTCTCTGGCGTTACAGACAGTAAGAGAAAATTAGGCAAGTTATTTGTATATTGTACCCAGACACCAACTAAGAACATGAACTGACATTGTTCAGGCATCACTTGGAGAGCAAAGCAATACCCCCAAGATAATGTACAAAATGTGTCTACTGCCCAGTAGACTGTACAGTGTTGATCCTTGTGCAGAGCAGCTCTCAAAAGAATTGTCCAAGAAACAACAGGGCCAGGATATGAAAGGTGGTTTTCATCTTTGACCAATAATCTTTTTGGCTCCAGTAAGACCTGCCAGCCAGATCCAAAAGGGTCAAAAGGGACACTTCACTACTACATCGCTCAACAGCTTACCATGTGTGAACCTCAGTCCTGTCCCTTCATAAAGCTTAGGTGTGTAACGTGTATGTAGAAAAGCACTGACATTGGTGCCTTTTGTGAACACCAGCTTTATCTGACTTTTCAGTAGTTTTTATTGCTGTCTTTTTCGTTTTTTCTGTTAAAGGTTAAAGCCCATCACACTTAGTTCTGGTGATCTCTGGCAGTGATCCCACAGACCCTCTGCAGTTCTGTGTTAACTGGAGCATCCCTCACTTTGGAGCTCAATGGGGCAGAGGCGGCACCGTGCCATTTCACTTATGCCTTATTTTTGGCTTTTAGATCCAAAAGTGACAGATTTTATATTATTTATCCAGGCAAAATGTTTCATATTGCTTCTCTAATCTAATCTTGTACTGGCACATTACTCTGAACTGACAAGGCTGCAATTCCCCCATTTTTAAAACTTGGCTTAAAGTACCATCTCCCACTGATTATGTAACACATTAAAGACTGAGTTAGTAGGCATTTTAAATGTCTGCGCTTCAACCCTGCTCTAGATTGTATTGTAAGTCACTCCAGTTGGAAAGTTGTCTGAGAAGTAACTTTTCCATTTGATAAAAAAAATGCTTAGTAGTTAATTTGACTGTGAGATGCTCGGGGAGTGAATCCACTGTCAAAGTGCTTAGCAAGTATTTTTGGTACGCAAATGTAAATATTTTAGTAATGTTCCTGACTTTGCTTTTTTGTCCATGTATCCTCAGGGACTTGCTATACATAATTGACTTTTAGTTTTCAAATATTACAACTGTTTTTACATATTCTATCCCTTCCATATGACAAAAATGTCTTCTACAGAGAACAAAGCTTAATACAAACAAGTTAGTTGTATCAAAAGACATGGATAATTATGATATTAAAAGGAATTATTTTCATTATCAAATGCATTATGTTCCTGGGGTCTAAACTACGCAAACCTAGTCGACCAGTCCCCCAGTCAGTACAGTCATTTAGCATAAGTACAGACCTGTTTGAGAAAGCCAGTATCCAAAACACAGCAATGGTCACCACCAAAAAAAAATCCAAATCATGCAAACTTCTGAGTAAGCTTCACTGACTACTTTGCATTACACTGACATATGCCTTTTAAACGTTTATGTGTATTATTCTGTATCTCTGCAGTCTCGTATGTGCGGAGGGCCAGTAAACACCAGTGGCGCTGCAGTGATGTGGTGTTCCTGTGCCCGGACCAGAGCACATGTGAGCAGTGGGTCAAAGCTATCAGCAATCAGCTCACTTTACTCAGTACGTATATACCTTATCTCTGGTACAGGACTTTGGACTAATGTTACAGTCTGCAAACTTACAGGTGTAAAATGTGTCTTATGTACACATTGATAAGATACAGAGTAGTGTGTTTGGACAGATAAGAAGTATAGGAGCCAGGTTGACAATGACTAAATAATAATAATAATGCATTTAATTTAAACTATAAATAATAGGCAAAATCTACTAGGCATAGTTTGTATTGCTCAGTGTATAAACCTCCACATAATGATCAACTAAAAAGTACACTGTTTAACTTCAAAAAGTAACTTAAACATATGTTATTAAATAATCTCATGTATTTGAAGTTACGTATGTTGTTTTGTAATAAAGTTAAAATGTGTTAATAAATGAGTTCTTTTTGAGGTAGAATAGTAGGCAAGTTTATTTGTATTTTATCACAATTTGTAGACAAACTAATTAAAAGTGCTTTACAGAATAAGAAAGACATTAAAATCACAATACAAACAAATCAAAACATAAATAATCATAAATAATCATGATAAAATGAACATTGAAAGAGAAGAGTGCAGAATAAAAAACCTTTCAGTCATATGCACAGCTAAACAGAACCGTTTTGAGCCTGGATTTAAACATTGTCAAAGTAGAGGCCTGTCTCACATCGTCAGGAAGACTGTTCCAGGTTTTAGCTGCATAAAACTGAAACACTGATTCCCCATGTTTAGTCCTGACTATAGAATAGTAGATTAAGTTGGGTTGCCATAACAATATTTAAGTAGGTTTGTCACTGGACTACATATGAAAAACTGCCTTCCTGGCTCATTCTGGCATATTTACAGAAATGTTCATTAATATGTGCCTTATTTTCCGGAGTATAAGTCACACCTGAGTATAAGTCGCACCAGCCAAAAAATGCATAATAATGAAGAAAAAAACATATATTTCACATATAAATTGCATCTGAGTATAAGTCTCACCCCCGGCCAAACTATGAAAAAAAGTGCGACTTATAGTCCGGAAAATACGGTACTGTCCTTGAAATAACTAACTAACTAAATAAATAAATAATGATTTACACCAAGATTTTAGCTCATCTTATTTTAGCTTATTTTTACCATTAAAAGTAATGCCATCATTTTCCCAAAATTGGTCCCCTGAACCTCCTTTCTGTTCTTACATGACAAATTTTTTAAAACTCACCTTATTCTATAGTTTTATCTATACTTAATCTGTGGGCTTTTTGTTTTTCAATTTGCACCTCCTCTCCCTCTCTCAACACTGGCCTTAACCACAACCATGAACAAACCATTTAGCATCCCCCCTGTAAAGCTTTATCACCATATGATGCACCACTTTTGCATTGGCCCACACTCCCCTCATAGTCACGCCATTTATTTCTCACAGCTCCCTACTTTGCTGCAAGTCACTTTGACGGAGCATTTTGCGAAAGGTCTCTGCTTAATGAAAACTTCATCAAGTGGCTGTCAGGACCACATTTGTAAGGAAAAAAGGTTGAAAAACATTGAAGGTTTTTAATCACCATCTTCTCTTGCTTGTGCAGCTAACCGACCAAAGCGCTTGCTTGTGTACATCAATCCCATCGGTGGGAAGAAGCAGGGAAAGTGGATTTACGACCAAAAGGTGGCACCGCTTTTTCATAAGGCATGCATCTCAACCGATGTAATTGGTGAGTATTTGTTCAATTGTCTGCCAAACCCATCATCAGATAATAATGATGGGTTTGGCAGGGTTTGGCAATGATGATAGAAGTTTAGAGAAGAAGAAGTTTATTCAAGGTCTATGTCTTAGTACTTTGGTTTCCTAATTGTGTAAGTTTGTATATGGGATCAAAATATAACTTTTTATCAACATATTTATCATCTTTTTTCTTCAGTTCATTACTTGGGTAATGTTTAGGGTTAGTTATTCCAAACTGTTACCACAATTTCTACTAATCTTGGGTGTAGGGTTGTACAAATAATGAAATCGCTATCGAGATTCAGTCCTTTGAACTATGTCAATCATATGTTTTGGACTTTTTTAACTGAGTGTTCTACAGTCAATCCTCTTGACAGTAAAAGCATGTGGTTTGGGGCAGTTTTTAGTCTTTAATGTTTATTGTGTTAAGTGGCTCTGTAGTGTTCATGTTCAGGAAATGAATATTGAATGCCATTGTATTTGTTTTTAATTAAACAAAATCAAAACAAATCGACAATCAAGATCAATACAA
>KN476981.1:9862-21498 GCA_000787095.1 Periophthalmodon schlosseri | reverse complement strand
GAAAGTAACCTCTGGGAAAGAAGGCGCCTGATTTGTCCGTTATTAATGTTCATATCTCGATTTACAGACACAATAGCGAAATAAAAACACCAGGATTATGTAGAGCGAGTTAATACGAACATTTTAAGACCAAAATGACGAGCCTGACAGTTACAGAGAAAGGAGTGACAGTTTTTCAATAGAAAGTGAATTGGAGTCGATGGAGCTGGAAGCGCGCTCATGCTCACTTCCTTTTTGGAACACGGCGGCTAGCTATGTCCATTTATATATACAGTCTATGATCGTAATATATAAGAAAGTACTATGATTTGATGTTGAAAATGTCATTCTACTGTCTAACGAGCGTTTTTATCATTGTGGTATCGGTATCAGTATTGAGTCCATTTCTCAGTATCAAAATGGAGTTTGAAATTTTAGTATTGTGAAGCTGTACTGAATCTATGTTTGAGTTATTCTATTTTCTTGGATTTTAACTACTCAATGTGCTTTATTTAGCCCTCGGGGACAGATCAAGTTACACTGACTGACTGACACACAGGCCTACTTTGAGTCTTTACACTGGTACAGGTTAGCAACTGCAAATATGCCATTTCTATTTGCATATCTATGAGAAACAGTAGTAATGATTGGAGAATAAAAACTATGCAATTTAGAAGATTATATCAGTTTTATATAGTACTATGCGGTGTTGTTTCAGTGGTTTTCTTGCAAATTCACGAAAACAACCCCCACCAGAAGCACTTAAGCAGAGTTTAAAAATGCAGAGTGACATTTAAGGCCGATGTCTTCATGAAACTATGGCTGTGTAGTCCCTGTCCCATAGGCGGCACGAGCACAGGTTTTTACTGGGAGCATGCAAAGTACAGAAGCAAGGAGCAAGACAGAATACCCTGATCAAATATAGATGACCACATCATAAAGCGTGAAATATTCAAGAGGAAATTGGCAGTGAAAATAGAAGGAGTTCTGCAGATATTGTCTCTGTTGTGAAATGATGCTAAAGAAGGGTGAGATCTAACAAAGCTACAACAAAACGCAAGTACATGATCTGGTAAAACAAAGAGGCAGTTTTTATCAGTGAAGCCCATAGACTATATATATAAAAATGGACATGCTAACCTGCTAGCCACCGCGTTCCAAATAGGAAGTGAGCATGGGTGCACTTACAGCTCCATCGACTCTGGCTCCAATTCACTTTCTATTGAAAAACCATCGGCCCTCTCTCTAACGGCTGCTGTCAGACTCGTCATTTTGGTCTTAAAATGTTCGTATTAACCCACTCTACATAATCCTGGTATTTTTATTTCGCTATTGTGTCCATAAATCAAGATATGAACATTAATAACATACAAATCAGCTGCCTTCTTTCCCCGAGGCCGCTCCCGCTAGCGTTAGCAACAGGTTTGATTGACAGCATTGCTAAGCATCCATTCCCTGCTAAACCAGCGGTGTGGACAGGCTGTTAGCCTCAATGAGCTTCATTTGACTGGAGCCGAACGCTATGGGTGACGTCTCACTCACTTAGTCCACTTCTTTATACAGGCTATGGTGAGGCCCCAGGTGGAATACAGAGACGGTACATTACGCACACCACCTGAAAACTAGCACTATGGGGTATTACATTAAAGTCATTGTCTGGGCTTGAAATCTTGAAATCTACAGATTAAGCTTCACTTGTTCCATTAAAGAAATAAGCGCTGGTCTAAACGCCAATACACGCCTGAGGTTTAAAACGCACTGCACCAGTCAGGCCAGCTCAATGGAGCAACAAAACACTGAGAATGAGCTGAAAAGGGCGACAGTAGCTCAGTTGGTGTAGCGTTTGTCCACTGATCTGAAGGTTGGCGGTTCGAATCCCGCTCTCAACATAAACATCATTGGTTGAGCGGTCAGATCTGCTGACCCACAGGTTGGTGGTACGATTTCAGCTCCCACAGATGAATGCTGTTGTTGTGTCCTTGGGCAAGACACTTAACCCGCCTCGCCTTCAGTGCCTGTATGAATGTGTATGTGAATGGGTGAGTGGTTCCTTGATGTAAAGCGCTTTGAGTGCCTTGAAAGTGGAAAAGCTCTATATAAAAATTTGAAAGGATAGCTGGAACAATTGCTTAATTCTGCCATTTATTTGCTGCAGCTCATGTATTTTAATGATTTTTTCTATTTAAAAATGGTTTATTGGGACTATCTAGCTTTTTTGTTATTGAGTCAGTGGCATAAAGAATCGTTTATAGCATTTTTTTCTCTGTAGCAATAGATCAAGCTTCAAACTGTGTTCTCATATGACAGGCGCACTCAAAAGGTGCTTTAGTCATGACGTATTTAATGATACTAAATGAGAGAGGAGCCGGAGCACACGGAGACAGTTTGATTTATAAAATGGAAGTTTTCAGTTCATTCAGATCAGAGGAACGAGAGGAAAGACACGTTCACCTCCCACCTCCCCCGATACCATCAGAACACTGCAGAGAGAGGTGACAGGCACATGCGCGTTTAGCACAGTTCTATGTACTGCAAAAACATTATCAGTCAAACGTTCGGACACACCCTTTCATTCATTATGTTTACCAGTGCTCACATGCTTTTAACACTTTCATCGCTTTTATATCTTTAATCTGCAAATGTTCCTCTGTCTCCTGTTTCACATTATGATCGATGTGTGAGTGTTTGTGAGTGTTTTCTGTGCTGTTTTATGCTGCCTCTTTGCCAGGTCGTCATTGTAAATATAATAAATAAAATATTGAATGAATGAATAAATAAATAAATACTACTTTCTACATTTTATATGCACGCGTAACACATCAAATATATGAAGTAAGATCATAGCCTGTATAAAGAAGTGGACCAAGGGAGTGTGACGTCACCCACGCTCACTTCCTATTCAGAACGCGGTGGCTAGCAAGTTAGCCATGTCCATTTATATATACAGTCTATGTGAGCAACTGTGTACTAAAAAAGTGTTTAGTATTCTACTCAGGTTAGTAGCACTGAGGGGGCAGTAATGGCCGACTTCACCAGCTGCCACGGTCCTGTCCAGGTTTGTGTGGTCACTAAATACATCAAATATAACGCTTCATCTTTATGCTTTATGTCGACTTTTGATTCTGAAAACACCCAACACTGTACCAGAAAATCTAATTAGTTTTATCTAATTAGAAGAGATCTTGATCCGTTGAGGCGCTTTATGATTAAAATACACAAAGCCAGATGGTTGGTCATTACCGTCTTCTTCCATAGGGGTTAGAAAACTGTTTAAAAAAATTAACGCTCACAACAGAACAGTGAGAGCAAGTGAATCTCTGGTAAAAGAGACCAATATGGGGTTTTTTTATGTTCGATATTTTAAACTGACAGTAGCTCAGTTGGTGTTTGTGTGTTTGTCCACTGATCTGAAGGTTGCTGGTTCGAATCCCGCTCTCGACATAAAAACCTTATTGGCTGAGCGGGCAAATCCATTGACCCACAGGTTGGCGGTGCGATTCCAGCTCCCACAGATGATTGATGATGTTGTTTCCTTGGGCAAGACACTTGACCCACCTCGCCCCCAGTGTCTGCCTACACTGGTGTATGAATGTGTTCCTTGATGTAAAGCGCTTTGACTGCCTTGAAGTTAGAAAAGCACTACCATTTTACCATCCATAAACAGACCAGTTTATAACAAATTGGATAAAACTGCATTGTAGTGGCATTTTGCAAAGCATTATGCATTTTCTGTAGTCAGCAGGTTAGTCCAAACAAAACACTGGCTTCTGCTGGAGTTTGAGGCAGGTTGCCAATACACAAAAATGTGCAAATATGGGCCCATTTCATCTGTCTATCTAGTCTTAACAAGAACACGACTTCAATAACTGTTCTATACACAGACACAGGAAGAATATGCCAACGCCACATAGGAAAAATCACACTGGCTCCAGAAATCAGCCCCTAACCTTCCTGCTGTGACACAGGTCTTGGATTTGAGTCCTGGTTGAGTCCTGGTTGAGTCCTGATTTAGCTCTGGTCGGTCTTGCCCTGGTCTCGCCCGAATACAACTTTAATAACCGTGCCATACACAGACAAAGACACAGGAATATGCAAACTCCACACAAAAAAAAAAATCACACTGGCTCCAGAAATGAGCCCCTAACCTTCTTGCAGTGACACAGGGCTTTATAACCACCAGGCCGCCGTGACACTGATTGATTTTAGTCCTGGTTTAGTCCTGGTTTAGTCCTGGTTTAGTCCTGGTTTAGTCCTGGTTTAGTCCTGGTTTGGTCCTGGTTTGGTCCTGGTTTGGTCTCGAACTGGTCCTTGGTCTGCCCCGGTCCCTGGTCTTGCCCTGGTCTCACAAAAATACAACTTCAATAACCACACCATACACAGACACAGGAAAAATATGCAAACTCCACATAGAGCCCCAAACCTTCTTGCGGTGACACTATGCCGCCATGACACTGATGGATTCTGTCCCAAAAGCATGTAGACCTCTGGCACCGCTCCTCTCCTGATCACAGCCAAACCAGACCCTTGTTTTGCATACAAATCAGAGCTGTGTCCTTAACAGACACTTCCAACTTTGATCAAATATAATATGCATGTATTTAGAGCTCTATTTGTATGTGTTATCTACAAAACTGAATCTGTAACACTCACTTCTAAAGCAATTTCACTCAGGCATAAACTGTGATGCAGCAGTGATGGCACTTCTGCATAATTCCCCAAAATGCAGTCACAATAATCCTGCATAGAGCAAGTTAACACAGAGCGAAGCAGACACTCCACTCACAGTTCACAAGTCAACAGTGCTTGTGTTTCCATTTTAACTAGAACAAAAAATCCCATTAAAAACATAGACTTATTGAAAAAGTACACATCTGCCTTTTTGCAAAAATCAGAGTAAGTGTTGATAGCGCTACTATTCATTATATAAACTTCAAAGCTCAAACACACTTGAAACACATGGGCTGGGTCTGGTTCCACTTCAGGATATGGCTAAAAAAGGTGTTGCAATTACGGTTGGCTCGGATATCGGTTCCAAGCATAGACTGTATATATAAATGGACATAGCTAACGCACTGGCCTGCATGTTCCAAATAGGAAGTGATCATGGGCGTGCTTCTGCCTCAATCGACTCCAATTCACTTTCTATTGAAAAATTGTGGCCCCTCTCTCTGTAACTGCTGCTGCGAGCCCCGTCATTTTAGTTTTAAAATGTTCAGATTAACCCGCTCTACATGATCCTAGGGTTTTTATTTAGCTATTGTGTCCGTAAATCAAGATATGAACATTAATAACAGACAAATCAGGCGCCTTCTTCCCACTAGCATTAGGAACAGAACAGGGTTAATTGAAAACGTTGCTAAGCGCTCGCTCCCTGCTAAACTAGCGCTGCAGGCAGGAAGGGGTGTTACTTTCAACAGCCTCGTGCCAGATAGAATTCCAAACATGGAACGCTATGGGCGACGTCACACTCCCTTAGTCTTCTTCTTTATACAGCCCATGGTTCCAACATACGGGTTCAGTCGATATCCCATTTTGGTCTATAAACTGGCGTAATAAGACGATTTACTGAATAATGTTGGCACAAAAAATCTCATAATATTAAACTTTAAATAAAGTTGTTCTGTAGTTACTTTAAATGATAAACAACAGTTATAAAACACATTGGATCATGTTTTACCTCACGCTGTTTGTGTATAAAGGAAATAGATTATTTTTTCAGTCTCTGCTGTCAGTCTCTGTTGATATCGGGGATCAGCAGATAATTAAAGCCAAAGTATCGACATCAGTATCAGAACAGAAAAAGTTGGATTGGTGCATCTCTAGTTACCATTGTTTGTAAGATGAAAAAGATTTACTTTTGATCAATATTGTATTATCCTCAAACTTTTATTATAGTTGTATTTGTGGCTCCTGGATTCATTTTACCTCTAAAAGTGTCCACTCCATACAGTACACAGGAGTCTGTGCACTCTTAGTATTTTATATTCAGTTCAGTCCTGGTTCAGTCCTGGTTCAGTCCTGGTTCAGTCCTGGTTCAGTCCTGGTTCAGTCCTGGTTCAGTCTTTGCAAATATTCAGTTAAAATCTCTGCATGGCTCCTTTAATGTCAAAGTCCTCAGCGCATACGTTCAAGTCCATTAGTCCTGGTTCAGTGCTGGTTTAATCCTACTTTAGTCCTGGTTGATTTAGTCTAGCCCTGATTGGTCTAGCCCTGATTGGTCTAGCCCTGATTGGTCTAGCCCTGATTGGTCTAGCCCTGATTGGTCTAGCCCTGATTGGTCTAGCCCTTGCAAATACACAGTTAGGATCTTAGCATGGCTCCTTACTTACACACAGATGACTTTGACATTAAAGTCTGCTAGTCCTGGTTGGTCTCGCCCTTGTTGGTCTCATCCTGGTCCAATTTCCCCGGTCTAGCCCCGGTCTAGCCCTTGCAAATACAGTTAGGATCTTAGCGTGTCTCCTTTAACGCCAAAGTCCTCATTGTGTAATTTTCCAGTCTGACTGCTCGGCCTCTCGCAGCTCTGGAGTTACTATCACCTCAGGCCAATCATTTGAACACAATGCAGCCCTCTGCACAACATCACACTGTTTAGTATCCACAAGCATTTGATCATTTCAGGACTGGAGCTCTGACATCACTGACTTCCACCGATGCTGTTTTCTTAAAGATGCCGTAACTCCCGTAAGCAGACCCCCTCGATCTGCACACCGACCCCCTGACCAGACAAGCCCATTTCCAAACATGTCAATCAGAGGTGAGCCATGCATGAAACGCACATGTAAGCACACACACACGCACACACACATACACACACACACACACACGCACGCACGTGCGCACACACACACAGACACACACGCGCGCACACACACACACGTACACACGCACACACAGGCATACGCTCCCAGCAGTACCATATCGCCCTCCAACACTCTCACAACATGGCTAAACAGCGTCCCCTGCAGGTCAAATGTGGCACTGAAGCCCCAAAACAACAAGGAAAGGATTAATTAAAAAGGATCGTCAGTACAAATAGGAATATGCTTAAAGTAGGGTTGTCAAAAGTATCGAGAATCAGATACTAAACGATACCAAAACTAGTATTGAAACTAGACGCTCATATTCATTTGACCAGGTATCGATACTAAAAAAGCCACATTCACAGGACAGAAATGAACCTTTCCTGAATAGCTTTAGAATGATCTTGAGCTGTATCAGAACAAGCATAAAACCACATAGACTAGTATACGCACATGGACCACTATGGAACCTAAATTGGAATGGAATTTAAAAGAAAGTACTACCATTTAATGTTGAAAATCAAATTCTATTGTCTAAAAAAAGAGTGTTTTTTTATTATCATCATCGTGGTATCGAAATCAGTATCGGGTCTATTCCTTAGTATTGAAATCAAGTTGTGTCATGTGTTTTTATAGAAAAATTTTGTTGTAGACGTAGTTCAGACCTCAACAAAAATCTGTTTTGAAATGCATGAGATTTTTGTATTTGTTTTATTAGTTTATTTTTCAATCTTCTTTCAAATGTTATGGCTCCTGGAGTGTCGTGCACTAACAGAATACAATTTATTAAACATAACAATCGCATTTCCAATACTTGTAAAATAAAATCGTAATTAGACTCATTTCTTGCAGCGCATAGTAAAACGATTGGACCATAGACTGTATAAAGACTACGTGAGTGTGACGTCACCAATAGCGTTCGGCTCCAGTCAAATCAAGCTCATTGAGGCTAGCAGTTATAGGGACGAATTTGGAGCAGAGTTGCATATTAGGAATTCCAACCGCCAATATCATAGTAACCAAAGAGCCAATCCGGAACGAGGCTGTTGAATGTAAGGCCCCTTCCCTTCCACACCGCTGGTTTAGCAGGGAGCGGGCGCTTAGCAATCCTGTCAATCAAACTTGTTGCTAAAGCTAACAGGAGCGTCCTCGCTGGAAAAAGGCGCTTGATTTGTCTGTTATTAATCTTCATATTTTGATTTACAGACAAAATAGTGAAATAAAGATACCAGGATCATGTAGAGCAAGTTAATACAAACACTGTAAGACGAGTTGATGGAGCCGGAAGTGCACTCATGCTCACTTCCTATTTAGAACGTGGTGGCTAGTAGGTTAGCCATGTCCATTTATATATAAAGTCTATGGGTTAGACTTAAATTTCTCTTGGCTTGATTGGTGGACTGTATGAACAGATTACTACATGTAACATACAGGACTACATTCATACCATACTCCATACAGCTGTACAACCACTGAGCCTTATGTAATAGAAAACCCTGTGTCTTTGCACTGTTTCTCCTTACACCACCACCTCCTGTATATTGCCTTGATATTTTTTTTATTTACTATATTTGTAATTCTTCTTGTACATAAACAAATGGTATAATTGTGCCTTATTTCTTGCTATTTCTTGTTACTTATTTTAAAATTTAGTACCATTTATGGTTTTGGTCTTGGAGCCAGATCATTTTTGACTGGAAATGTATGTATGTATGTAACAACACTACATACACCCGCTCATGTTTTTTTTATTTATTTTTACAACTTTCTAAATTTCATATAGACACAGAAGACATCAAATATATGACGCAAGATATATGGAATTATGTAGTAAAAAATATATACATCTTACTTCATATATTTGATGTTCTCTGTGTGTATATAAAATGTAGAAAGTAGTAAAAATAAGTAAATAAAAAAAACATTGACTGAGATGATGTGTCCAGACTTTTGACTGGTAGTGTACCTCCTGGAAGAGCCTCCTGTCTGGGGCCAGGCACTTGGAGGCCAGGGTCTTGGTGACGTGGTAGAAGGTGAGCAGGGCGCGGTGCTGCTGGAGGCTGTCCTGACCCTTCACCGACTCCAGGAGGATGGGGATGAGCTCGGGCCAGTGCCGCGGGCAGTCCAGCCGTGCCACCTTAGCGATGAGCACAGCGATCTGTGTGGCTATCTGTCAAAACACAGAGAGAGGAGGGCAAGTAAAGGAGCTGTACCTGATTTTTACAGTCTTAAAATTAGGGATGAACCAATACTGAAAAATGAGATGGATTGGGTATTGGTTCCATGGTTCGATATCGGCATGTCGATAATAATGAACTTAAACAGTCACATCAAATCAATAACATCTGCAGGTTTTCACCATAAAAACATTACAAAAATCAAAGGTATAATTTCAAAACCAGACTTGGAGAGACTTATCCATGTATTTGTCTCCAGTAGGTTAGACTACTGTAACGGCCTGCTCACTGGCCTCTCCAAACGAGCATTAAGACAGTACTGCAGTACATCCAGAACGCTGCTGCTCGGGTCCTGACTAGAACCAGGAAGTACGAGCACATAAGTCCTGTGCTCAGGTCTCTGCACTGGCTCCTGTGGCTCAGAGAATAGACTTTAAAGCACCTCTGCTTGTTACAAGTCTCTCCATGGCCCAGCACCAAAGTACATCTCCGACATGTTAGTGCCATATGAACCATCTCACACTCTGAGGACCTCAGGGACAGGCCTCCTGCTGGTGCCCAGAGACAGGACTAAACCAGGACTAAACCAGGACTAAACCAGGACTAAACCAGGACTAAACCAGGACTAAACATTTTAAGACCAAAAGGACAAGTCTGACAGCAGCATTTACGGAGAGAGGGGCCACAATGCTTTTCAATGTTATGTGAATTGGAGCCAGAGTCAATGGAGCCAGAAGCGCCCGTGCTCACTTCCCATTTGGAATGCGATGGCTAGCAGGTTAGCCATGTCCATTTATATATACAGTCTATGAAAGAAACATGGCTGACATTTTATTTTAGCCAAAAAAAACACAAAGAAAATGTCATTATGAAACATGTAGATTGTGTTAAATACATTTAAAAGCTGCTGCTCTTAAAGCAAAAGGTGAAACGTCTAGACTGAAAGGGACAGTTAACACCCCAGCGGTAAAACTTTTTATGAAGAATGGTTTTTGTTCCCCTCTCGATCTCGGACAACTTGAATAATTCACAGAGTAGCAGAGAATAGACTCCTTTACAGGCCATTTTGTAAAGGCTCTGCTGGTAAATGATAGATGGGCATATACATTCACTGTGGAGTTTAAAGGTAGACATCTTAAAAAGTATAAACTGAATCAATATAACTGTTTTATAATGGGCTAGAATGTACTTCATACTAAAAGGAGGCTATGGAAAAGAACTGCTCAGTGCTTAAAGAAGACAAATTACGCAACATCCACTTGTTATAATGGGTCTATAATGGCTTACTGGGAACTGTGGGTTACAATGAACAAAACAAGGTCTTCTTTAAAGGACCCATATTACACTGTTTTCTGATCTGTTCTAATGTTGTTTCCTCATCACAAACATACCTGGAGTTGTGTTTTGTTTCATTCAAACATGTTTAACACACAAACCCTGCATATTTAAGATGAGTTCTTCCTCAAACTGAGCATATTTAAGATGAGTTCTTCTCTCAAACTGAAAACACTCTGTTCCACCTTGTGATGTCATGTGGTAATACAGGAAGTGCTCCTCTGTGTTTTTAAACTCCACACACCTTCACTAGAATTATTTGGATGATTTCAGCACTGGAATTGCCAATCTCCACTGGACTAAAGGTAAAACATAGTGGTTAACTTGAAAACTACCGCTTCATGACATCACAAGGTGGAACAGAGCTTTGGAGATGTAGACAGACTAATAGTAAAGAGTTACTCAAACATGTGTGAATGAAACAAAACACAACTCCAGGTATGTTTTTGAGGAGGTAACAGCTTTATAACATGGCTTAAAGCTCACAAGAGTCCATTTTGTGTAATATAGGACCTTTAAATATAAATATTAAAATGATGAAACTTACAAACTAAACAAGAGATTGCGTTAACCAAGAATTTATGGAAGGCAGTCCGATTGTACCAATAAAAATGAAGTAGGCGCCTATAATTTTCCACAGAATATCAACACTAGTCTAAACCTGAAATAGAGCAGCACTGAGATTCAGCTCTGACTGCAGTCTCCTTAGTTAAATTGAACCTGAGACTCAACTACAAGTTGTATTGGAGTGATTCATGCATGTTTGAGCCATCTTTTTTGCCGATCTACTCGCGTTTCCACCTCCACCGGTACACGCCCACTGTGACGTACCCACTTCCTTCTCCAGTTTTATTTTCTTAATCGGTGATACCCGTAGGATTTGGCAGCGTTGCGTAGTCATTTTGGTACAAATGAAAAAAAATGGGCTGCTCGCTAGTGTGATGTGCAGCTATCCATAGGAGGGGCCGACAGCATGCGGCGCTTTGTTGTGATGACGTTTATGGCAACGTCAACTCCCATTGGGCGCTGCAGTTTTCTAAGTCAGTGGACTTGTTGTTTTAGATGAATATTGTGATTTAAAATGTGCAAACTGTAACATAATGATCCACGGGTGTCATAGATTATAACTATAGAGCAGACACAAGCACAATAGGTCTGATTTAAAATGAAGTAGTTCTTGTTTTATGTTTTTAATTCTGTAAAAATAAGGTACAGACCCTTTAAATAGAGTGACACGCCTCTACATGTTCTGGTCTGTACATGAAGTGGGCACTGAGCCAGACTCCTCACCAGCTCAGACCCGCAGGGCTGAGGCGGGAAGTATTTAAATGTGTTTGGAGCT